>NCKU01003335.1:0-15451 GCA_003675995.1 Dinothrombium tinctorium | reverse complement strand
TTCATTTTGTTTATAAAAAATTCACAAATATTTTTTCAAAACTCACTTTACAAATGTGAAATTAACGTGTGCAAATAATTGATTTCAGTGTGACTTGTTTTGTTTTGTAAAAATAGTTCACGAGCTATCGTTTGTTTGTTAAACGATAGTTCTGACAAGAAGCTGACAGTTGTGAGCAATCATCAACCCTTTTCATTCACTCTGATTGTTTTTTGATTTCATCAATATTAAGTTAATTATTTGCCTTTTCAACATTAATCGCTTTTAATGTCGTTTATTTATAAAATAAAATTTATTTTAAATTGAGAAATGCATCCTTAGCTTGCGTCTCTCCATCAATTATCAAACATTTTTCCGAGTCTGAATTAACATTCAGAGAAAAAATTTGTTTTTAAATGTGGTAAAAGAACCACTCGAATATGAAAAAGCGATCAAAAGTTATTACCTCTTAAAAAAGGAGCAACTTATTATCTGAACAGGTAGTAGATAGCTAAGCTTTGAAATATGAAATTTCTAATTTATCCAAACTTAGTCAGAGATGAGACAATTCATATGATTTGTTATTGAACATAAATATTTAAAGCTGAAGAATTTATATTTGAGCTAATGCTTTCGATACCACAAAACTTAAAGCTATCGTTAAGCGAATTTTGTACATTTTCTCTGCTGCCTTTCATGCAGAACAACGAGATTCAAATGCTTTTGCGCTCACACTCCAATCAAATTCAAAGTTGTATTATTTTGGAAAAAATTAGTTTAAAAGAGAAAGTATTAAGATTTCAATCAACGATAAAGTTTTAATTTGAGCTTTATTTTCTAAATGGATTAACGTGGTCATTTATGAAACAAAATGATGAAAAGTTGGTTATGAGCAGAAGCATATTTTGTTCAAATCGTTTAAGGCGAATGAGATCGATATTTTCAATGCATCGGATGGCATCTAAAGAATTGTGGTTAAAACTTTCACTCTTGCGTCTGGTTTTGAAAATGGTCGATAATAAG
This sequence comes from Dinothrombium tinctorium, assembly GCA_003675995.1. Lineage (NCBI taxonomy): Eukaryota > Metazoa > Arthropoda > Arachnida > Trombidiformes > Trombidiidae > Dinothrombium > Dinothrombium tinctorium. The sequence continues at coordinate 14,449 of NCKU01003335.1, read as the reverse complement.
TTGCGTTGGATCAAATTGGATGTGATAGAGCGTTATCATGAATCAACTGCTTTTAATTGCGTTTATATCTGATATGATGAGCAATAGACGAAAGCAACATTCACTAGATTGCAATAAACTTCATGAACGTTAAATTTATGGTTACCGACGTAAACCTGCAAAGGAATTGTTCAACTATTGACTTCTTTTGTTAATTTACTTTTCAATTTAGTTGGCTTAATGCTTTGGTTAAATTAATGCTTATTTATTATTCAACCGATTCGATCAAAAGCTGATTGAAGCAGCCACTTTTGATTTGATTGGTTGTATAGTTTTAAACATTCGTCGCTAATTATAAGAACTGAAAGCGAATCAAATTTTATTTCCTGAACAACATTTTAGAATACATTTAAATTTTGCCAGTGCAAAAACTACTAATGACTTTAGTACTTTATTCGTTTAAACTATATAAATTTTTTAAATATATATTTATTATAAATTTTTCTTACTATATCATAAAAATAAATATTTTAGTATATGAAACTAATTGTGTAATGTTACAATAAATTCTTTTATATTTTCTCTAGACAGATTTGTTAAAAAAGTAAGCGGGAAAGATTTAAACCTGCAGGAATACATTTTAAACCGCAAAAATTATAGTTTTGAAGTTGCAGTAAGAAATTTTTAAAAATTATGATTATTACAAGAAATCATAAATATGATGCATTTGAATAGAAAACAAAATTGAAAGGCTTAAGTTTTTGCAAAAAAAATTTTAATTAAGTCATGGTAACAATAAACTTTATGAATAAATTTGATTTTTTTATTGAATAGATTATGTTTTAAAAATGAAAATAAGTTTTCTTTGCTCATGTTGAATTAAAATTATAAGTTTTGATCATTTTCAGTGAATTCGATAAAAAATTCATTGATTTTTTGAACAGATTGAACAAAAGACAATATAAGTAAAAATGATTCATAAATAAACGAACAAGAGGTTATTTTCACCCGCTTTGAAATTGTTGATATTTCAGCTTTAAAAAATTGCAAAATCGTAAAAATTTCAACAAAAAGCATAATAGAATGAAACGGAATGTTGAAAACTTAACAAAAACATAAAGCATAGTATATTAACTGAGGCTTTAGGCGCAATAATATCAAGCCCTCAAATAAAAAATAAGGATTCGTTTCAAAATAAATATAAAGACCTTCATGATAGTGATTTTTAAACGCTATTATACAATACAAAAATTTATTTGACAGCAATTATTGTATATATTTTTCTTATGTTTCTGATATTTTGTGAGCTCTTAAGATCAAACAATGAAACAAGTTGTTGTGCTTTTAAAAATGAATCGTTCATTTACTATAACCTTACCAAGCAACATAACATCATTTCAAGACAATTCAATGGCAGCTTATCGAACAATACTGCCAAAGAAAATCACATTAGATGGAGAATGGACATTTTCCATTCATGGAAATGGAATTGAGAATGGATAAATTTTGAACACAAAATATTCGACCACAACAGTGTTGTTCCTGTTCCTAATCACGTCGGTCCCTTTAGACGCTGTCTCGACCATTGATTTGAAATACAAAATATTAAATTGAAAATAATTTTAAATCATTTATATGATCAAAATTAAATATTTTACTCCATTTAAAATATTTTCAATTGAATTTTTCAAATATTCACAGTGACTGACTCTCGTATTTACAGTAAACGCCATAAAAAGAGGGGTTAAAACTAATTCTCCATTACACTTCTTTTCCCAAAAATTAACCAATCAGATTAAATCGCGGGGACTTTTGTGGCCTTTACTGTAATACTGTACGATTGCGAAATAAAGCAGCGAAAGTGAAAAGTGGTGCTGTTGTTAGAACGCGCTCAACAATTGAGCATTTCAGACGAGACTTGCAAATATTTAGAATTTTTATTTATCTAACAGTTAATCGAAGTTTTTAAATGTTATATTTGAAAAGAGATTTTACAAAATGAGCGAAAGCAAACAAGAGCAAACTTTTCTATTGTATGTGATGCGTAAACCTCCCGAAAGCGCAAAAGTTGAGTACCGCGAATATTTGAACACAAAACTTTTTTTCTACACAACAAACTGTGTGTTCTGCATTTACTTTCTCGCTTTATTCATAATTTTCGCACGTATTTTTGCAATAAACTCAAAAAACAACCCACTTTCGCTCGCATCATTTATGTTGTTCACATTGTTTGTATTTGCTCGAATTGCACAAGCATCACTGGCCATTTGGTCTGTTTACTTTAGCCAAAAGATGAAAATGAAAATATTTGCAGCACTAACTCTACTCACAACCACAGTCATTGTTTTCGGCATCGATTTCCTCTTTGAACACAAAAACATTCAAAGTTTGTTCGTGGATTGTTTAAAAAGCAATAAGTGGTGCCATTTCGTCGAAGAGAATTTTGACTGCTGCGCCTGGAACCAATACATCGAATATTACAACAATTTTCAAAAATTGCCCGATTCTTGCTGTACTCATCTGGAAGAGAAAAACTCGTGCTCGTTTGACTCGAAAAGTGTTCACACATCAGGCTGTCGTAATGTAGTCACTTTCTTCTATTGGACATTCATTGCTATACCTGAAATATTGATCTTAACATTGGATTTAGCGCTTCTCGTAATTGGTACTCATTTATATGATTATCTGACTAATACGAGTGTTGACAAATTGAAACGCAAATTGTTTGAAAAAAATTTAAAAGAATTCATTCAACAAGAAAGAGACGAGTGTTTGAAAGAGTTGAAAAAGATTGGAGTGATCAAGACAGAGAAAGAGAACAAAGCCAAAATGCGTAAAATTGAAAATATGATTCGAGATGAGTATAAAACGCACGAGAATGTGAATGTGTTCAAGAGAAATGGAATCAGTTTCATTCGAGTGTCCGCTTACGGACTCGACGTTTCTTTTGTGGGCGATAAAATAACGCCGAAACAGTATCAGCAACCAGGATTGTATAAAGTGCCAGGATTGTGTTTAACTGCAGATATGATGGAACTCGCTGAAGATAAAGACAAAGAGACCGGCAAACAAAAGAGAGCTCGAATTCTAAGCGAAAGTTTGTTGAAAATTAATAAAGAACCAAAAGTGCTAAGACCAGAAATGAAACAAGAAAGTGAACTTGTTTCAAAGCTCTTGAAGCCAGAAGCACCTAAAACTTTTTCTGCTATTGCTGCGATCGAAAGAAGGCAAGAGGTGAAAAAAACTTTAATTGAAAGTGGTGAAAATATCGACGAGCTTGAACCATTGAGAATTTTAAGTCCAACGTTAAGAGTTGACAGGCAATGCATCGAAGCTTTGAAAGCAAATTTAGAAAACAAAGCGCAAATGATAGAAGAAGTAAAGAAAAGTTCTTCTTCACTAGGTTCAAACAAATCGTTTTTATCGGTATCAGATTTTGAAAGTGTTACATCGACGATCATTTCTCGACTCGGAGTGAAACAGTCACCGACATTGCCATCAACTTGGAAGGGAGGAAAAGGAACATCACCTTCGCCGAAGCAACTTTCAAGCCATTCGCCCGCCGAAACGGAAAAATCGAATAAATCAATAAGAAGTGAGAAGTCGATATCAACATTTAAAAAGAATGTATAAATTATAATTAAACAATCGATTGAATTTAAATTTGAAATGATAAATGAATCTTCGTTGCGTTTAAACAAGTGCTGCTTTGATTGAACTTGAAGTTAATTTGAATTACAAACCACAAAGATGCCTTAATTTCAAGATTCGTTGTCATAATAAATCCAAATTTGAATCGAAATATAACTAAATTGGGAATGAATTGCTCTCTAATGTTTCTCAGTGCTTTCTTCCTCTTCTTTTTCTCGCTTCGAGCGCTTACTGTGCTTGTGTCTCGAAGAGGATGAAGATCGAGAGCGTCCTTCTTCTTCGTAATCATGATGTCTTCTTCTTGATCCTTCGCGCGAATCACGATCGCGATATTCACGATCTCTTTCACGATGTTCAGAGTCTTTTTCTCGGTCTCTTTCTTTCTCACGGTCACGATCGCGATCGCGATCGCGATGTCTTCGCGAACTACTTTCATAATCTTTACTTTCACGCTCACGAGATCTTTCGTGATTTTCTCCAAATTGTTCTCTATAGTGATGGTGATCACGTCTGTAGCTTTCATCTCTGTAATCACGAGAATGACTGTAACCTCTGCTTCCTCTATGATGATTATGATGACCGTGATGATAATCTCTGTTACTTTCTCTATCTCTTTCTCGATCTCTTTGACCTCCTCCTTCACTATTGCTTTTTTCTTCATTTTCTCCGTAATTAACATCATCACCTTCGTAATTGCTGCCATCCTGATTCATATTGGGTGGCATTCCAGGAGGAGGAAAACGAGGAGGACCGAAATCAACTCCTGGTGGAAAAGGAATCGGCTGTCCGTTATGCATCAGAGGGGGATGATGCATGCCAGGGGGTGGCATTCCCGGTGGAAACTCCATTCCTGGCGGAGGTGGCATGCTAAATGGAGGTGGTGGCATACCAAAAGGAGGATGGCCAGGTGGCATTCCAGGTCCAGGAGGACCTGGAGGACGATTTCCAATTACTTGTATATAGTTTTCTTTTGTATCTGGAGGTCTTCGACTTGGTAGAACCGAAGGCGTGTTTGGTGTGCCACCACCGATCACATCAATGGTTCCAGATGGCTTTCTCCCGGGAGGTGGACCAGCTTTTTTCGTCATTCCTATTCCAGAATACTTTGAATTCTCATTCACACTTGCCACTGGTATTGGTAAATCAGACACTTTTGTCGGAGTTTGACTACCGAATGGTTTTGAAGAAACGGTAACACCGACATTCGGCTCCGTTGATGCAGAAGGACCTGCTCCTCCAACTAATTCTAATCTTAGTTTCTTCTGCCTTTCACAATAAATTTTCCACGTTTCTTCCGTGAAACCATAATTGAAATAATCGGTGATATCGGCACCCGGTTTCCGCCACGGTTTCTCTTCTAAAGCATCCAAATTAAGATCATAAATTGAGCCACCGTTGTATAAACCAACAGCATCGATGTCCAAACCGCTCGTTTTGCCTTTCGCAGCAGAAGCAGCGTTAGTAACCTGACCGCCGGGACCGAAAGCCGGGCCACGTTTTCCGATATTCAAATTAACGGGTGCGTACGAATTGTAAGAACTGCTCGGCGGTGTTGTCGATTTAATATCACCAATGGTGACTTGCACATCGTCCTCGTCGTCGTCTTCGTCGTCCTCCTCATCGTTCACATCGGATTCGTCGTTGAATTCACTTTTACTCGTCGCATGACCGTTGTCCACTGTACGATCTTCGAAATTGATTTCAATCGATGGCTCGTCGTTGAGAAAAGCGTCTTCGCCGATATTTGACGAATCGCATTCATCAATAGCACTCGTTTGATGCTGCTGCTGATCGTCCTGCTGTTGCTGTAATTGCTCCAATTGCTCTTCCTGCTGTTCGCCGCTCTCGTATTCGCTTTTCACATTGCCTTCGTTCGTTTCGATCGCGGTTTGCATCGCTTTTCAAATCTTTAATCTAAATTTTGTACTTTTCGATTTGTTTGCGGTGTCCGAATAGCAGACGCGTTATTCTCACGCTCAGCATTTTTATTTTCACCGTCGTCAGAAGTCGCTTTTACTTTTAAAAAGTTTTTAAATGCGACTGTTCAATGCGAAGCAAACATCGTTTCGGTTCGACTGTCGGTAAGTGAAGTAAACTTAGGCACAAAATGGACAAAATTAATTTTAAAAGCGATTGGTACATAAATCGATTAACTTTTGCGAGTAGATCTGAAAAAGCGCAAATTTGCAGATCGATTGATGTCCGCATGAATTTTAAAAACAAGTTGAAAGTGAAATTTAAAAATAAATTAATTAATATGCAAAAATTTATTTGTTTTTTAATTTTTTATATCGTTACGCTTTAAAAACTTTTTTAACTTTAAGGTCAAGCAATTTTTTGGCACATTTTTTATGGCATCTGTTTTTACAAATTAAATTCATTAGAATTTTCTATCATTAAAGTTAAATAAAGTTTGAGAGAAGCCAAAAGAAGTTAAAAGAAAATAAAAACAATTTTTTTATTAATTTAAAAACTTTAATTTATTTCATTAAAATCAAAATAAAAATATAAAAATGAACTCGAAAAGAATTCATCTTAAGACGCATTTCCAATGTTAAACCTTTCAAGTTAATTAGAATAAAATTTTACTCCTCTCTAAGGCTTTGCTTTGCATTTTATCCGCAATTCTACTTTTCATTTGTTTATAGCGTTCAAATTGATATATTTTCGCTGCCCAATTATTTTTATTTACAGTTCTTCTCTAAAATAAAATTTTTCACGTATAACAAGCAAAATCGAACAATAATATCTCTTCGAAATTATTGTTTTATTTTCTTAAAGGTGTGAAACGATGCGTGAAACCGAAAATTATTAGCATTTGAACAAGCAAACCATTCAAGTTAGTCGTTTGAATGAGGCAATAATTTTGCTTTTGAAAAAAAATTAGATGTTCGATTGTATTTTATTTCCAAATAAATAATTGAAATTATACGATTGCTGTATGTTGCTTCATCGATTCATTGTTATCATTTTTTATTGACCGCAAACTCAGTTTAAATCTTTTCTTTCTTAAAAATTTTTGATTCTTTTCAACTCAGAGGAAAGAATTTTTTTCGAGTTTTATTTTAAAGCGTATTTACTACGCTTTCTAAAATGATCATTTGTTTGAAAAATATTCTTTATTTTTTACCTTTGTGGTACATTTCGAAAAAAATCTTTTTTTTCACATATCATTAAACTTAAACTTTCGCTTCAAAAAAACCTAAACACGTACTTAAGAAAAGTATGTCGCGTGATTATAACAAAATTTTGCTAGTCAATAAAGTTTTACAAAATTTCACTTTTGTGTGAAAGCAAATACAAGCTATTCAAAAATGAATATTTAGCGTGTGCAACATAAAAATTACAAAAAAACCTTTTGAAAACGATTATAATTGTTGTCTGTCTCGACTCATTCGTGTGTAAACAAACAAAAATTTTGTTTTTTTTTTGTTTTTGCAGTCCTCTTATTGTTGTTTTTATTATCTGCTGTGATTTTACGCACGAAACAAACCTTACAAAAACATGTCTTAAAATAGAATCACTATTTAGAGATAATATTGAAATTTTAAACAATTTTAAGTTGAAGTAAACAATGATCACCAGCAGCCATAGAACTTTTACCTATTTTCTCTCTATAAAATTTGCTTACTTATAGGAGTTAAAGTATAGAATTTCGCATGTAAAAACCCGCAAGAAGACCATATGGTAAAATATTTAACTTTGTACTTTCCTTGAATTTTCAATATACATCAGACACGAAACATTTTTTTTTAAATTCAATGTTCATTTTGCTGACATTTTATACCTCGATAAACAATTAAAATTCATTTTAAAGGTTAAAAAACAAAAGTTTATCTCAATTTTAAATTTTTCAATTCGGAACCGGTAAAGAAATTGACACACTCCAGTTAAGTAATCTTTTAGAACAAAAAAATTTTTTGATTTAAAAAATTATAAAAAATTGTTTAAAAATGAGGCTTCAAACATTGCTTTCACTATTCAAAACTTCAAAACGTTGAATATATTCATTCGCTGCGCTTTAATTCACCCTTTTTTGTGTGTGTACTTCTCTTGACACAAGAAAAGTACACAACTTCGTAAATAATGCATCACTGCTGTGTGTTTGTTTTTGTGGAGTATTACAGCTTACGCAAATGCCCCTTTCACCTTTTGCCGCTAGCGTGTATTACATTACAAATGTAAATAAGATTTTTTTAACAAAATTGCACAGGTTAAAAAAACTTGAAACTTTTCGAAATGATGTAAACTTTTCGCTCTCGGTGCAACACACAAATAATATTCAATTTATACACTTGAGAGTTTTATGTGACTTTTTCATTTCAATCAAAATTAAAACTCTTAATTGATTTTGTGTACCGTGATCGCCAAGAAGTTGCTCATCTCATATGTGTACTTATTTTGCTTTTAAAATAGAAATTTAAGTTACATTTTGGCCAATGCTGGATCATTGTTCAAAAATATGAGCGTTTAATGCTTTCACAATTTTAATAACAAGCAAACAATTTGAAAAGTGGAACATCGAAAATTTACGTTGATTTGAAACAATTTTGAATCAGTTTTGTTTCTTAAATTCTATTACGCTTAAATCGAACACAATTAACAAAACATTTCATGGTTATGTTGCTTTGGTATTCATTTCCCACTTTTTTTTTCGTTTAGTTGATAAATGATAAAAAATGACAAGCAATTAAACCAGCAAAGTGAAATTATGGTTCTTTAGCGTGGACAAAAAATTTCCCGAAAAAAAACTTTAGCAACTAAAATTTAAAGAATTTCAATTTTCCTCATCTCGTTTGAAAAAAGTAAATTTTTAATTTTTACGTTCTTGTCTTATTAAAGCTAAACATTACACAACATTGAAAAACACGCCAGCGCACGCAACTTTTAAATTTGTATTTTCGCACACATCGAGTGTTTTGGCAATGAAATTTGGCTAGAAAAGCACTTGATTACATTTTTTTATCAAGTGCATTGTTTCAACTTATGCATTTTCTCGAAAGACGCATGATTTCGATTTTATATTTAACCACTTAAAGGAGAATTAATTAAATTTTCATTTATTTACGTTTTTCAAATTTGAGAAATTTTCTTTTTAAGCTTTTAATGCTACTAATCGTTGACCTAAAAATAACGCCCAAAACGGAACAATGAATCGCCTAACGTTTTTTTTTGAGCCACTTTTTTATTTAAGTTGTGAAAATTAAATTTTTGAACACAATGAAGAAGAATGGCATTTACATAAAAAGAAAATCAAAATCAAAATCGAATTATAAAAAAAAAATTGTTTTTTATATCGAAGCTTTCTTTAGCTTTTCATTTTCACATCTCGTCTTCGATAATTGTGCCTTTTAGCCCCGAGTCGAATGTTTTAATAAACACGCGTGAAATAAGTTTCTAAAAAATTCACCAAACAGGAAAAGACCTAATTTTAAAACTTTAAGAAATTAAAGCAGCAATTGTTACGAAGAAAGAGTTTTTTTTTGCTTTTCTTTTCTCTGAAAACGAAACAAAGTGGCGCGTTGGTCTATCAAGATAAACATAAAATGAATGCGCAAGTTTGCGCTTAAGCATTTAGCCAAAATGTAAGTCGATCGAAAAAAACTGAAAATGATTCTGTTTTGAAATTTAGCCCGACCGTGATTTTTCACTGCCCGAAATTTAGCTCGCTTTACTATTTCTCAAATAGAAATATGAGCCTCGTCATTTGATGTAGTGTTAAAAACTTTTTTTTCGCGTGTCCTCATCTCTTTATTTCTCGGTTTGAAATAAATTCAAAAGAAAAATACACTCGCGGTTTAAAATTAATCGCTTAAAAAGACGCAAAGAGAAAATTTTTTTAAATATGCATTCAGAGCAGCAACCTTTTTCACTTGAAAAATGTCAATTTGTGCTCTTAAACATCACGAATTTCTACTCAACTTTATTACACTTAAACTTTTTTAAGTTTTAATTACAAAATTTTTTTTACTTAAAGATTTTTAGAAAGAGGAGAAGAAATTCATTTTGGCTAAAAAATTGAGGACTCACTAGAATTTTTCTTTTAAAATCAAACAAAACCCGTCGTTTTCATGATTTGAATAAACATCATTACAAAAAAAGTGAAATGCGAATGTTTTTTTTTCCTGAATAGGAACAATAAGTCGAGAAAATCAACAACAAACTTAACAAAAGAAGAAAAGGAGACAGCGATCGTAAACATTTAATTTTGCTTTTTACTAATTTCTGAACCGTTTGCGATTTGTTGTTGCTCTTTGCGATTTGAAGAAGAGGAAGAATACGCGCGACGATAGAACGCGTAGAATAGATGAAAAAATAGAATTCCGTGAAGCACTTGAAACGCGATCAAAAGTTTTGAACATTTACAGCTGGAGTCGAATAGAAAGTAAGTGGAGTGTACGGTGACCAAAACGAATTGCGTTAATTGCAAGCGTGTGATCAACTTTTTCCACCACAATTTGCGAAAGCCTATCGCGGCGAGCGCGTAATACGTGTACATAAGTGTGTGCACGAAGCCATTCACCATCGGTATGAAACCGTTATTGGTGAAGCTTGAAAATTTGAAAAATATGTATGTCCAAAATGGCATCATTGTGTGATGAAAGAGATGAAGACCGGTGATGTGCGTATATTTTTTACGTAGCACGAAGTAAACGGTGTCTAAAAAGTCGATGAACTTTGAAACGTAGTAAGTGTAGCAGAGATAGAAAAGCACTTGATCTTGAAACGCGGGCGAATTCGGATCGAACGGCTCGCATCGCATCGTGGTTAAACCGAATTTAGTGCCCCAGCAGGCGAGTAAGAAGCCGCCGCCGTTGAGGAAGACCAGAAATAAATTGTGAAAAAGCATCACATTGCGTAGATCGTACGGTGGTCGATCTTTCATGAACGCGGGTCCAGAGACTTTGACGAAGTACAAATAAAGTAGCGTCAAGCTGATTACATGCCATGGTCCACCATTTAAGCCGGGCAAGCGACTAACGCGATGGTCGCCGATTTCTTCCCACAAATCGTGACAATAATATTTCACCGTATGAAGAACAGAGCTGATCGCGTTCGCGCTCATATTTTTTTAGAACTTTTTGCACTAATTTATAAAAAATTTTAATTACAGACGCGAACAAAAGAGTTTCAAGCGAAAGAGAACGGGAGAAGGAAAAAAAGAGGAAAAATAGAGAGAAAAAGAAAAATAGAAAAGAAAATGGACACAAAAACAGAGACAGAGAAAGCGAGATGAAAAGTTAGATAGAGAAAGAGAGAATTAATTACAAGGTTGAAGTGAGCGAAGAGGCGACGAGGTAGCGAGAGAGCGGAGAGCGACTAAGCAGCGACAGCGACCAGCAACAACAGTTCACAGTGATGCTGCTTTCTTCGTTCGCATCAATTTTCGCTCCTTACTCGCTCTTTCGCGGCGAAAACGTGTTTTGTTTCGCGAAATGTATACGCGATCAAATGCCGAGCAAATTCTTACACTCGATTCTCATTTTGGAGCAACTCGCGGCGAAATGGGAGGCTGCAGTTGCGACGATTGCTGTTGCTGATCCTGCTGCTGCTGCACCAGCCGGTGTGTCGTTCTAATTTTTTTTTTCTTTCTCTTTCTCTTTATTTTACTCGCATGTATTAAACTCACAGCGGACCACTTTTTTCACCGGTTCTTAATCGATTGTTTTCGCTCATTCAGCGCACCCGGATTCAATAGCAATCGATTCATTATCATCAATTTGAAGTTCGGCTCATACTTTTTATGTTTTTGTTTTTTATTATTCAAAGCAAGAAGGTGTTTATTGAACAGCTTTTTTTTCAGCAGCAGTTATACAAGTATTAATAATCTTATTTTAAAAAAAAAATTAGAGCAAAATCGTTAATCAATAAGTTCTAACAAATTTTTATAAAAATGTAAAAATTTTTCCTTATATAAAAAAAATTTCCGCGAAAGAGTCTAAATCGTCGTTGAAAATGATGCGAATGGTATTGAAATTTGCGCGGACAAGCGTTTCTTTCAAATTTGAAAAGCGATTTTTCTTTTCTTGCGATCACGCGAAAGCGAAAAATTACAATTTTTTGAAATAATAAAAGAATAAGACAACATGATCAAGCAGAACGGCTGAACAAGATATACGAAACAAAAATTTTCGAGTCGCGAAAATAAAAATTGTTAAATTGTAAATGAAATGTTTAGAAAAAAAATAGCGTAATCACGATAGTCGGATATAACTGTTTAACCTGTTTAGCGAGAGAAGAAAAAAGGTCGATGGCCTGATCTTACTTACGCAAACATACACAAAAAAAACGCATATACAAGCTCACACAAATATTTAAAAAAACATTTTTTCTGCTCGATCTTCTTACATAACATTGTAAGTGACCTTAATTTCGACCGCGCAGTTCAAGTCACTATTTTTACTATTCGCCGTACTTTTTTTAAGCACACGCGAAGGCCGATCTCTGAAGCGAAATAATATTACAATCCACTCGCGCTCGTTTTCGATTCGATTCGTATTGATTAAAGCAAGTGTTTTAGAAGCGTTACATTTGCTGAAAATAGTTTTTTTTTCTTAATAACAAACACCTTTCTTACAGTTAATTACATTCTTTGAATGATAATAATCACCTCTTGTGTGAGCCGCCGTTCGAGCTCGGGAAATGATACGCCGCTCCGAATCCTCCCGCCGTTGCGCCTCCGTTGCCAGATTGCGCGAAGCCCGCTCCGAACGCGGTGCCTGCGCCCGCGGTTCGCGCGAAACCAGCGCCGAATGTCGCTTTCGGAAAGTTTGAGAAAAGCTTTGAAAATCCGAGCGAATCACCTCCTGGGACGCTTGGCGCTGCATGACCATTGCCATTGCCGTTTCCATTTCCATTTCCATTTCCATTTCCATTTTTCTTTTTACCGTTTCCATTTCCATTCAAGTGACCGTTACCGTTACCGTTACCATTTATGGTATTCCCATTTAAATAAGCCGAATGTCCATTTTTTCCATTGCCATTGCCATTACGAACTGCATATCTGCTATATCCATTTCCATTACCGTTGGTGTAACCATTTCCATTTCCATTTCTGTATCCATTTCCATTGCCGTTGGTATAACCGTTTTTATAACCATTTCCGTTACCATTACCATTGCCATTTTTATATCCATTTCCATTGCCATTCTTATAACCATTCTTGTAGCCATTGCCATTGCTATTACCATTTCTATGACCATTTCCATTTCCATTCTTGTAGTAACCATTGCCATTGCCATTTTTGTGACCATTCCCATTTCCATTTCCATTCTTGTAGTAACCATTGCCATTGCCATTTTTGTGACCATTCCCATTTCCATTTCCATTCTTATAATAACCATTGCCATTACCATTTCTATGACCATTCCCATTTCCATTCTTATGATAACCATTGCCATTACCATTTTTGTATCCATTTCCGTTACCGTTACCGTTAGCACTTGCATATCGATACTTATAATCGCTTTCCTCTGCTTCGAGCAATTCGCGATCATCGCCGTCACCATTTCCATCTTCACTTGTTAGCACATTCCCATAACCATTACCATATGAGTATGATACATAAGCTCCATTGCCATGTCCATTGGAAGCAGCTTCGAGCTCGACGATAACAAAAGCAATAACAGCTAATAAAATTAATTTCATTTTTAATTTAATTGGCAGCTTTTAACGAGTGTTCGCAATGGATAGGCAAGTAAATGAAATAAGTTTAAAATATGTGATAGTTAAAATTTTAAAAATAAAATTTTTTAAATTCTGACTAATCGAATTTAAATTAAACTATCAACTAGCCATTTGGTGATTAGCCACGGTTCTTTTATACCTAAAACCAGGCCTTCGAACGAGATGGTGTTGAGAAATTCTAAACGGTTTTACGGTATTTTCCCATTTTCCCAGTTTTTTTTTATTTACTCGTCCAGTCTAAAAGAATTAAAATACAAGAATATGTTTCTATCTCTCAACGTCTTCGCTATTTTTCTCTATCCAAAAAATCGACGCACAAACGTTTCATAATACGCAATGTCCGCGCGCGTAAAAATCATTTTCACCAATTATCGTTGCGTGTGTTTTAATTTGACGTTTTTAATTTTTAAACATTAAAAAGAAAAAAAATGTGTTGTTCTCCGCAATTGGATGAACCTCAGCGAAACGTCATCACTACCAGCGACTAAGACAATCATGGAGTTGGAGAAAGAGAGAGAGAGAGAGAGAGAGAGAAGTGAGATAGCGAGAGGTAGAGAGAGAGCAAACGAGAGAATTAGTTTTTGTCTTTTATGTTCGAAAATTTCATTTTAATTATTTGTTTCGAGAATAGAAACTATAATTAAGAATTTGCAATAATAGTTTTACGGCCATAAATCTAAGAATTCAAGGACTGGTAAACCGTTTTGAATAAATCATTTTAAACGCTTTGAATACTTCGCTTAGAAAATTTTCACTTTATTTTTTTGTATTCCTAGCAATTTAATTTTTTTTTAAATAATAAACGGTTAGCCGGCGAAGAGAGTTTAGATTGTCACGCTGCCCTTACAGAAAATCCCAATCTTTTCAATCGATATTAGCAATCAATATTGTTCAATCGATTTATTTAATCATTTGCTAGGAACAACAAAAAACAGTTTAGACAAAGTGCAAATTGGTTGCATAATCATTAAATTTTAGCCTATATACAAGTGGATTACATAATTTATAAAATTAAACTAATGACACTTTTTCCATTCTATTTCGAAATTTTAATTCTAAGATTTTCGTAAACTGCATAAAATGTTTTGCATCATACGTTGTTTTTTGTTTTTGATCTTTAATTTAATTTTTT
>NCKU01003334.1:0-15452 GCA_003675995.1 Dinothrombium tinctorium | reverse complement strand
AATTAATCTTTTTAAATTTTAAGCAAGAATCAAACTTACCATTTTCGTTTGAAATATTTTTAAATAGAATTCAAATTTTTTATATAAAATACATATTTAAATATCTCAAGTCAACAAATAGCTATGATTTTCCAATAGTTCATATAGCTTTTGAATTTTAACAAAGTAAAGTCTTAAAATTTGAATGTCTTAACCATAAGCTTGAAATAAAGTTTTAGAATAAGGGTAACTTTAAGAGTTTTTAAGCAAAATTTAAACTTTTTGACAGCTTTAAATAACAAACTCTCTTTGCAGTTATCGATTGAGATGACATAATAATCAATTTGATATGGGCAAATAATTGTATCGGCACACAATCATTTCTCGCGAAAAGAGAAAGTCGGTATTTAACGCTGCGCATTTTGGTCTAAAGCTTAAAAGAGCATTCGAAGTTCTCTAAAGCTCGTCGATTTCGTGAATGTGTCACGCGCATTGAACGCGAATACTGATATAGCGATGATAGCACTTGTTTACTTATGCTTTAAGAGTGAAGACTCATGAAAAGAGCTTTTAAAAGAGCTTAAAATACTTTTAATTAGCTTTGATACTCTACCTGAAAATTT
Organism: Dinothrombium tinctorium; assembly: GCA_003675995.1. Classification (NCBI taxonomy): domain Eukaryota; kingdom Metazoa; phylum Arthropoda; class Arachnida; order Trombidiformes; family Trombidiidae; genus Dinothrombium; species Dinothrombium tinctorium. The sequence continues at coordinate 14,850 of NCKU01003334.1, read as the reverse complement.
TTTTGAACAAAATCAAAAGCGCTTTGATTTAAAAAAATTGATAAATTCTATCTCGAAAAAGATTAGATTTTGTTTGCAAAAAGTATAAAGTAGAGTAAAAGAGTACGCATCAGTAAAGCGTAATATCTCTGAGAAAATTTGATTCGAAACTTATTACGATTTCGTATTTTTCATAGCATAAGCCTCTTGAAAGATTTTTGCCAAAAAAGTACGCTCGATGTTTTTTTGCTTCATTTACTTAATTCAGCATCAAATATTTGTTTGGTCCAAAAGTAGCATCTTTTTTGCCTTGATTTTTATATTTTGCTTCAATCTTAATACTTTAAAATGAAAAATTTAAAGAATTTTCTTATCTCGCATTTTAAGTCTTCATCTTCAGGCAAACTCATTTCGCGCAAACAAATGTTTAAGCTAACAAATATTTTTAACACTTACTTTTAAGTCTTTAATTCTCAAGTGAATTAAGCTCGGATTTTACATCTTCTGTTGAAAGTCTGCACAAAATAATTCAAAAAATATGATTTATTATGTGAAAAAATAATCCTCTGTCAAGCATGATCAATCTTTTATAAGCCAAATTTCATTTATAATTTGTAAATCTTAGATATGATAGAAATTATATTTGTTTGATTCTTTGAACGGGTTTGCCTTGTTTTATCAATTCTGACTTACACTCATTTTTACTGCTAAATAATATATCAATTGTTTTATATAAAAAATTTATTTAGATTAAATTGATTTGAAAAGAAAAATTATAAAATATTACTAACGCCAGAAAAAATATCTAAAGAATCGATTTCAATTATTTTTAAAATCGTTCATTCACGCAACGATGTCAAAATATTTTTATAGATAAGAATCTATCATCTCAACTATTTTCGAATATTTCTGTCGAGTTGTATCATAGATTGCATCAATAGAAGTTAAAAAAGTTTTATTATATTTCATAATACATTTGCGTGTAAAATTCAATTCGCTGTTAAATAAAAGACGAATTATTCACCTACACAATTTAAAAGTAATTTGAAACTTTTATATCGAAATTTTATTCGGTCTAAACATCGTTTCGATTTTTGTTATTTATTTTATGATTTTTTAAACAGTTGAAGAAAGAGTGAAATTACTTCGAAAAGTTCTGAAGAACAAAAATAAATTCCAATTTACGTTTCATAAATCTCATGAAAGTCACTTTAAAAGCAATAACTTATTTGAAACGAAAAATTTCATTTTAAAGAAATTCCGACGAAAAGCTTTTTGAAACTTAACAGCTTTAAAAATTTGCCTAAATTTATACAAAAAAAACTTAATTCTTTTCGCATTCACACTCAGCTCTCTTTTCGCTCACTTGTTCAAGTCAAATATCGTTTTTGACTATAAAAAAAGTTAATTGCATTTCGGTATTTAAAAGCAAAAAGCAGAAAGAAGTGCAAATAGACAGAAAGAGTAATTAAACGCGAACACACTTTTGCTTTTTGAGAGATAAGAAGAAAAATTTTCTGCAAGTAATCTTTTCAAGTGAAGTATATTCGCAAAAACACTTCTTGAAAAAAAGTGATGAGATTTTTTCTTACGTGAAGAATTTACATTTACATGTTGTTGTTGTGGTGGTGGTTTTGTTGTCAAAAAAAACATTTTCTCGCTTTGTTTACTTATTGATACCTACTATACCACAAGCGGACAAAATTTATTTCTAGTTCTAATTCGCTTTCTTTTTCACTCACTCGCTCATTTTTAAGTTTTATAATGTGAAATGAATTTGAAAAATTATTTAAATTTCTGTTTAATCTTAGCTTTTAGCGATAAAAAATAAGTTTTAAAATTTAAATTGCATTTTCTCGATTCCAAGGAAAATTATGATGAGCTCAATTTTGACAGTGAACAACTATTGTTAGAGGCCAAAATGGTTTAAGCCAAAATGAAATTGACCGAATAAAGTGAAAACCCATTTGAAAACCAAGTATTATCATTTTTTTTAGTAATCTAGATTGATCATGAAGTAGTTTTCATAAAGTTTTGCGAATATCAAAACTCGAGATAAAATCGAGTTCAGAAATTGCTTCGTTTAATATTTTGGATGAAAACTTTAAGCATTACAGAAGAAATAAGAAAAAAAGGAACATCAATTTCTTCGTTTAGCGACTTAAAGTGAGCGAAATACTTTGAAATCGAAGAAAAGGTCAGACATGAGAGAAAATCCACTTTCACCAGTCTCTAACGTAGAAGTATAAGTGAATTTATCATTCTGCGTGAGTGAAAGTTTTTTAAACTAAACACCAGTCGAGGGAAGAAAGCCGAATGAGCTCCAGTCAAAGTGTATCCGAATGATGGCGAGAATTTAAAATTATTTTTCAAACTGGAAGCGTGCTTTGAATTGAGTGATTATAAATAAGTTCACAAAAAGCAAGTACTGCAATTTTAATGGCGAGAGTTTGACATCTACCATTAAGAATGATCGTCAAAAGTTAGAGTTGTGCAATAAAAGCTAGTGAAAGATGAATAACTTCTTTCTGAGAAAAAAAATATTAAGAAAATATTAATATTTCTTAGGATGTATAAAAATGCTGATAGAATTTGAAATTTATTTTTCTCAATGGAAATACAGTAAAACCTCCCCTAACGGACACCTCTCTTGAGCGGTCACCTCCACTAACGGACACTAAAATAAAACACACTCCTAAGTTAACTCAATTAAAGATAACCTCTCTACAACGGCCACCTCTTTATAATGATCAGATTTTTTGGGTGTCCTTTGTAGAGAGGTTTCACTGTACCTAACATTTTGTTTTTCTAGTAATTATTTTAATGTAAAAAGAAATGCCTTCCATAAAAAGATAAAAAAATAATCAAAAATTTCTTGTCTTATATCTTTTGGCAGATTATTAAACAATAGATTGACTAAGAATATTTTTATCTCAGAGCTTAATTCTAAAGAGAATAGTTTTAATTAATAACCCACAACTTTTGGTCTTTAATCGATGTACGGTTTGTAATACTTACATCTATTGATGGAGATCGATTTAATAATTTTTGTATTAGTTTCATAAAACTCAAATTTTGACGAGATTTTAAAGGAGTCAGTTTAGAGACTTTTAATGCTTCGGAATATGAAATATATTCTCGATGTATTTGATAGAAAATATATTTCAAAATCCTTCTTGACATTTTTCAATAAGCTGATTTTGAGTTTTAGTAAAAACAAGAGCGCTATTAAAATATTCTATTTGTGATCTTGTGAATTTTTAAATAAATTTCGAATGTTAATTTTCCGAAACTTTTTTCCCAAATATCATAGACCAACTTTATTAACTGATTTAATTAAAATATCAACATTTATTTAAAATTCATTCTAGAGTCTAAAACTACCATAAATGCTTATGATTATTGACCTTTTGATTTTTGAATTACTAAAAAATTATTTAAAAGCAATTGTCAAAATAATATGTGATGATTTTGTCGTTTTTAAGTTATTGATTCTTTTTAGACGAAATTTTTAGATAAAAATTATTTGATTATCTTAATTCATTTAATAAGTTTCATCTATTTCGCGATTTTTTTCATCTGAAAATGAAGATTTATAAACATTGCTAAACATTACTCACTCTAAACTAATGAAAAGACAAATGTTATATTTAAGTAATAGACCATGCACAACTTACATAATTTCTTTATTATTTGAAATATGCGTGCCAAAATTATTAATCTAAATTACAAACTCTTTATATAAAGCAAATCTGTTTTAATAAAACATTAGAACTTTTATAGTGTTGCCATTCCTATTGTGTTCACGAGACACATACAATCATCGTGCGTGTTTCGCGCCTTCTGGTTTCACGATAGTGTCAAAAACACCAATGATAGATAAAACGATAGGTAAGGCTTATCTTTGTGAATGAATAAACTTTTGGTGCCACTAGATGTTTAGGTATTTGGATGAATAAGACACCAAATTTATTTTTTACTCCAAACCGATTCAAACACTAAATTTTGAACGGGTTTTGGAGAAAAGCTTTTACTTAAAAAATCCTTTGATCTCTTATAACATTCAGGATAAAAAACATATTACGAAATTAAAAGCATACAGAAAAACAAGAAAAAATATGGTTGAAATAAAAAAAAAATCTGGTCAAATATTAAATTTGGCACACTTTAAAAATTGCGAATTGACTGCTTGCTCAAATGAAGCTCATAGTTTTTTTAATTTGTATTAATTACGATATAATCTACTTTATATGCATTTAAATGAAATTTTTCATGTTTAATCCATGAGAATGAATGTTTTGCGAGTTTGCTTTTTTTGTCAGTGCATGTTTTTAGCTTTGTGCATTTTTTTTCTGTCCGTGACATTCCGCGGCACTAGAGCATTGTCTTCACAGCACATTGTTTTCATATATATTTGTAACGGTTTTCAAGGAACGGGTTAAGCTCTAGAAGCTATTAATAGCTTACATTGACTTTCAAATTACAGTCTTAAGTTATGAGCTTTCTAAAGAAAAATTTAAGAATTTTATATTCGACTTTCCAATTGAGCAAATGTTATTTTCAAATTTTTCTCGTTTAATGTTTATTACTTTTACTTTAAAAAAAGCAACTTTTAAGTAAATAGCGTACCATAGCAATAAAAATAACATTATTCGAGCATACCTTTTCTAGCTAGAAAGAAAATTGAGATTCAAATCGTTTTTTGAATTGTCGGTTATTGTCTTGAATTTTTTATAAAGAAAAGTATTTTGAAAAACTTTAGAACCATAAAAAGTTAAATTAAACACTCAAATAGCGTACTAAGCTTTATTCATAAAGTTTTTTTTTGCTCTAAAGAATATGATAAATGTTTAAGTGATATTCGTAGACCGAAACTCAAATAAAACTTTTCTCTTGAACGATTTTAATTAAATTTTTTATTTGATTCTGTTTAAATTTTTTCTGTTTTTTGTATTTTTGCACAGAAAAAGAGAACTTTCTAAGATTAAATTCATTCATTCATTCGTTATTTTGTTATACTACAAAAATTGATTCAAAAATAAAAGCTATTTCTTCGATTTTCAATCAATCGTTCTTCTATGCAAAATTCAAGCGATAAAACAGCCACAATCATCAAATATTTTTGTTCAGTATTTGCAGTACTTTTTTGGCAAACAAAAGCACTCTTGACACGCTCGTGCTTCTCAGCTCTCAATTTTTTCTATCCGTTCGATAATAAATCTACTTTGCATATGAATATTTAAAATAATGTCTCTTTTCTAGATCATAATGAAATAAATTTGAATAAGAGATCAAGAGATATAATGAAATAATTTCGTGTTTAGTTTCAATTTAAACTACAGAATTTATCTAATTTATATATTTAATTGATAATTAAAATTTATATATTTAAAATATAGTTCAGTAATTGTGAGAAAATGAAAATGTCTTTTCTGATGATTATCGCTTCTATGATCATTAAATGCAATAATCCCAAATGTTTTGCTTCTCATATTTTGCGATGAAAATTGCAAAATAACATTTTGATTATTGAATATAGCAATAAAACGATTGTTTTCGAAACATGTGCTTTTTCTCACAGAAAAATAGATATAAACAAAATTTACGCAAATTATTTTCTAAAAACATTTATGGAATCAATAGAGATGGAGATTTATTTTAAATTAGATAATTAGATTTTCACTTTACATTTACTTGATAAAAATGTTAAAATATAAAATAAAAGGGTTAAAATCTAAATTTTAAGATGAACAAAGAAAAATTTTCAGAAAAGTTTGAACATCATCATTTTTCTTCATATAAAGGTGCATCAACGTTATTTTAAAATATTCACAGTACTTTGGGTCTATTTAAGATTTATCATGTGAATAGCTCCGATGCAATCATTCAATCTCCGTTTTATAAAGTAACTTCAAATAACAAGTTTGTTCTCGATTTTTCTAGTTTTTTTATTCCCTTTCAATGTTGAATCAGTTGAGCATTCACTGTTTTGTTTTTCAGTAACACAATTTTATTTTCTAGTGAATAAAAATTGAAACGATATCGACGATATTGAAATAAATGAGATCCGAAAATATTTTCTCCCACGACAAAAGCTGAGTAAACAACTTTTTAAATAAAATTTTTATATAAATAGTAACACAACGTTGCCAAAGAATTTTACTATGTTATAGAATAAAAAAATCCCAACATCACTTTGAACAATTCTATTTCCTATCATCATTTTTAGCCATAAATTGAAGAAAGAGAACTCGGTGAACTTTTCAATTTCCTTTTCAAGATGTCCAAAACGTCTATTTCTAGACTAACGCTTTATTTTTGGCTGAAGCATTTAAGATATTTGACATATAAGTATTAAATTTCACGAAATGATGCAACATTGACCTATAATAAAAACGGATTAATTCAAAAACAAATCGATTTTCATTTTCGGTTCTCATTTTTCTCTCTAAATGTATGTATCGAGGGAAAAAAGCGAGTTTTTAATCACAAAAATAATCAATTATAAAGTGTAGAATGGTTCTAAATTATCTTTCAAAACAAAATTTAATAAAAAATTAAATAGAAGGAAAAAAAATCAATAGCGGTTCTGAATTAACCGCACAACACTTTTAACAGCTGATAAACCAAAGAAGGTTCATCAAATTGCTTGCTTAGAAAAAAAAATTCTCATAAGCGAAGGTTTTAGACAGTCAAGCACAACCTATAGTCAAACCCACTTTTTTATAAACATTCTAGGGCGAGTAACCGTACCTTAACCGTAGAAAGTAAATAAAAATGTTGGTTTGATTATAAATTGTTCTTGACAGTCTAAACTTCGCTTGTCAGAATTGATCATCCTATTTGCCGTTTCATCATTCGACAATTGCAGCCTTACGTACCTACCAACACAACCCGTAATACGTACTGCCACCGATTTTTAAACTCTAATTTGAAGAAAAATCTTACAAATGATATAATCTTCATCAATCATTTCTGAGAATTAAGATTTGTTTTTCCTTTAATAAGTGTATTTAAGCGTTTATTTAAGCTTTTTAGACCTATTTAAATTCGGTCTTTAAAGATTTCCGATGAATATGGAGATGTAAATGATCTAAATGTTCAAAAGATCGGCGTTTAAGGCGTGTGCTCATTTTATATAATAATCTTTTTAGTTTTACCACCGGACAACATAATTGCATAAAATATTTTACTAAATCTTTTCATACAGTAAAAACATACTCGATCAGGTAATTAATTTCCAAGCCTACAACGGAGCTTATGCAGAAAAATATGATTCATATTAATTCCCTATAACCAGTTTTTCATGTTGCTCTGCATCATTATCATAATTTAGTGTTCTTTTCAAAGTTATAGCCAAAAAGTAAAGGTCAATGTTGAATACGATTCCATTTACGTTTAAACATTGATTTTTTTAAAATTTTAAATAATGATTAATTTCTCAACATTATCATTTCTTTCATTATTTAGCGTTTGTATTTTTGCATCTTTTACTAATTCTATGCGGCAAAGTTCATAGTTTTTTTTAATAATAAAAAATTTATAACATATTAACCAATAAACAAATTTATTATGATGCGAGATGAGTTCCGATAAAGCGAAAAGATTTTTCAAAAGTTTTATTCATTCATGCTTACTCTACTCTACCATTTACTCTGCTTTTAACCATTGATCAACATTTATTGATTCTAATACAAGAATTTTGAACTGAAAGTCGAGAACACTTATGAATAAAAACTCATTCAAACGCTATATTCAAGAAGAGTTGGGTTTAAAAGCATTAATTTTAAAAACTAGTGCTCTTAAAATGCTCAAGTAGCTATACCGGCGCTGCAATTGAAATTTCTTTTCAAAATAAACTATTTTTCTTTAAATTAATTAACACTCAAAATCTCATGCCTTCATTAGAGTTGTTAATTGGAAGCTATTAATTAGTTTTGTGACAAAAGAATGTAAAGCAAAAAAGAACTTTAACAATGAAAACATTGATAATGCAAGATAAGATTAAAAATTTTAAAATTAACCACGTGGATTGATTTTGGAAAATTTTAGGCAATAAAAAAGATTTTAATGAAATATTAATATTTTGAATAAATTCAATTAGGACGTTAATTAAATTCAGTAATCTTTTAATTTGTAGCTTAATATTAAATTTCAAGAAACAAACGTAGATCAAATAAATTTCGACAGATGGTAGCGTACGTTTTGATTTTGAAAGTTCTTATGTTGAAAGATACTTTCAATGTTTGTGAGAAAAGATAAAAATTCAAAAAGTTGACAACTCAAATGTTTTTTCGACTAATTTTTCTCACTTCTTTTGTCATAAACTCATATTCAAACTTATTTATTATTGCTGTTTCAGAGTTATTAGAGCTTTAACTATGTTTTTTGAGTCGCCTGTTTGTGTAGGTTGAATTCAATCCATAATTTTATGTGTAAAATAAAAAAGCGCTACTAGAAAAACATTATTCCTTTCGACAAAGTGTCAAATATGTCCGTAGCACACTAATGTTTTTTGACGCTTGATTTTAAAATCGCTTCAAAGCTAAATCATAACTAAATTTGTAAAATAGCGTAGCATTTCAATTTGGACAGGTATTACTTTAGTTTCAGTACCACGATATTAAAAAATTAAAAACGATGTTTTCAAAATGATGATTGTCAGATATTAAATAAAAATATGTTTTTGTTGACATTTAAAAAAAATTTTCAAATATTTCTTCTCATAAGAGGATAAAAAGCCATAAATTTGACAAAATCATCTAAATTCTATTCTTTAAAATTATTTTTAAAGTCTGAATTCTTTTTTAATTATGTCGAAACTGATTTCATGCAATAAAAAACTAAGTCGATGTAAAGGAAAAAACGGCCTCAGTGAGAATTATTTTAAATGTACCTTATAGGGGATAATTTGATCCGTATTTGACACATATTATGGGTGCTTAATGCACTCAAGAGGTTCTATCTTCATACTAAACTTCATTGAAATCGGGATCGGACAAAAAAGTAGTTCACTTGTAGGCCCATTAATCACCCATAATAAGTGTAAATTTTGTATTTGAAAGAAATTATTCGCTTTCAAACCACATTATACATTAAGCCTATTGCAAAAAAATTCGCAATTTTAAAATTTTTACGATTTTCCACTTAATCTAAAAAATGGTTCATTTTTGACCCCTGAAACCTCCGTAATTGGATTCTATGGGTCAAAATACATCTAAATGGGTACAAATTAACATTTAAAATATTATCTAAACCAGATTAGGCCAAAAATGCATTTTTGAAATTTTAGAACTTTAGCTTATATGTTATAACTCGAAAACGGTTTACTGCCGGCATTTAAAACTTTTATAAATGAACTCTACGGATCAAATTATCCCCTACAAGGTACATTTAAAATAATTCTCACTGAGGCCGTTTTTTCCTTTACATCGATCAAAAACTCTTCAAAATTTAAATTTATTTGACTTAGTTATAAAATTTCTTTATTTATTTTCATTTGTGAATTTAAATTCTTTTTCCAATTATTTTTTGACATTTTCAAATGCTTAAATTTTAATTCATTTATATTTAAACGAATAATTGCTTTTACAATTCTTATTTGAAATCAAATTTCAAGCTACAGGTAGAAATGTCTACTTACAAATTTGTCAATTTAAATTACATAGAAGAAAGATGAAACCGACTTCTAGAAACTGACAAACATCTAATCCTTCCAATCAATTCCCAAATCCAACTAGTCACCACGTCCTCAGATGTAATTCACTCTTGAACGATTCCCTCAGCAGGGATCAAATCAGATGCTGTACCAGGCCGAATTAACCAAATAACTACCATACTCTCTCGACCGGGAACCCTCTCAGGACAATGCTTAGAAATCTGTGGTGCAAACCACAGCTTCATATTCATTTCAATCTCAGCCCTCACTCCTAACGAATTCATTAACAGCATGACTTCTTTGGGTGGCTGATAAAAGCAATGGCCTCTTAAGCCAACACATGATTCCAAATCCCCAAAGAAAACTTGCTAGTAAAACTAATACATTACACCGTCATCGTAAAATAGCTCAAACTGAGCGCAAGTTCGTGCCACAAACATCCCCCATAAGTTGAATTATAATTATCTCATCATCAACAGCGATTCTAATTATAATCGCGAGAAAAATACCCAAAAAAACAACCTCCAAAACAAAAAAGAGGTCTGAAAAATCCTCCCTCTAAAGTACACCAAAGGGGTCTGAAAAATCTGTCCGTTATAAAAAGGTGGAATTTGTAGAGAGGGTATCTTTAATTGAGTTAACTTAGGAAGGTATTTTATTTTGTTGTCCGTAAGTGGAGGTGACCGCTCAAAAGAGGTGTCCGTTAAGGAAGGTTTTACAGTAGTTAATTTTTATTTTTGATAAGCATATGTCAAAATTAGAATTTAAATTTGTAAATTTTCACTAAAATGCTCGGTGATGTATTGAATTGAAAAGTTAAAAGATTTTGAATGATCTCTTTCTTAATATTTGTTCAAAATTTAAATTAATGATTTTAAAATTAAATTGACACTCGTTTTTAAAAGTTCGTTTTATGCGAGAATGAAATTTCGAAAAATTCATTAAAACGCTTTTTATATACCTAAATCATCTTAAATTCAAATCAAAATCATTCAATTTTCGTGTACTTCGGTTGACAGAAAAAGTCACTTACAACGAAAGAGTTTTTACTGCACATCACAAGATGTCAGAAGAACGCTCATTTAATAAGTTCTAAGAACAGATAAACATGGAAACTTTGTTGCAACATTTAAGTCTAAATATCTAGTAGATTTGTGATCACTTTTCTCTGACAAATTTTTTTATGTTTATTATTTTTGCCAACTTAGAACATTTACTTACATTAACTACTGAAAACTTACGATTCACGAAAAATTTACAATAATTCTCATTTTTCACAAATAATTCAAAAATTTAATTTTTATCGTATCTTACAAGCAAAGATTTCAAGTGAATCTCACCAAAATTGGTGAAATTTTAGTAATAGTTAGACTTGACAAATCACAAGCAAAGGTAAAAGTTATATTAACTCAATTTAATACAGTCTCGAAAAAATTCACTTAAATATCAGTGAAATAAAATTGAATATATAAATAAAATGCCAATAAGCATGAAAGCCTCTATGGTTCATCAATTTCGATGAGTCTTATTTGAAAATTTTCTCTTAGGAGCACTGTGGCAATGATGCAAAAATTAAGAGAAACGCTGATTTGAAACCATATTTTGTAAAAATAAATCAAAATTAGGCATGTCACGTGGGGCATTTTGTTATAGGTAATAAAGAAGTTTATTATAACACATTACTATCAATTTTATTACTAAGACATTATTTTTCTGGCCACTATAGTGACTGAATAAATAGAGTGACTACTGACATGATTAAAAATAAATTTTTAGAATAAATACACACTATATTTTTATTTCGCATTTATATTATCACACACAGTGTAGTTTATAACTTTAATTTTAGTAATTTGTTTTGCTTGACCAAAAGTTCTTATAAATTGAAATTTATAAGATAGGAATTGAATTTTCAACTAAGAATTCAAATTTATTTCAAAATATTATAATTTTCTCAATATTTAAATCTACAGAGTGAGCAGAAAGTTTGAAATGAGATGTGCTTACAACAAGAGAGTAAGTAGAACAAATTACAGCGCACAACATCACGTAAAATTTTTTATTGTTTTGTCATTTCACGCAAACCTACACAAAACAAACTTTCTGTTCACTTTGTTTCTATAATTCATGTCTGAACAAATGTTCTGGTTGCTTAAGTCGTGCAAGCTTGAAACTTTTCTTAATTTAATGAAAATAGATATGAGATCCAGGTATAATATTGATAAGTTAATAAGCTTGTTTTCATGCCGATAAATTTTCCAAAATAGGGTATAAGATATAAATTTCAAATTCTTACATTACCTTCTAACTTTTTATCCATCTCGCAAATGAGCTTATAGCAAAATCTGAATTATAATAATTAGTAGATAAATCGCGAACAAAATTAGCTCATAAGAGTTTTGTTCAAACACTATTATTTCAAGAATGCAAATTCTAAACGAGTTAAAAGTTTAGTTTATTTCCTTCAAATTGCCATTTTGCGATCGCTATAAATATTTTTGAGCAAATTGTTTTAAGCGGTTCGAACTTTGTTTACCTACTCTTGACAATCCTTTTTTGATTTATCTTAGACCTGATCAACATTCTCCTCAACTCTATAAAATTCACGCGAGCACAAAAATTTGGAAGTCTGGCGATGAAATGAGCATTTTTTCGCTAGTTGAAAGAAGGCGCTCTTGTTTCACTTTCGAAACGATGTGCGAGAAAACACATCGCTCGAAAGCATGATCGCAGTGTGCATTCGCTGAAATTCGCTGCTGTTATTGCCTGCGAAAAAGATGCTTTCACTTCACTTTAATGCACGCCTTTCATTCCATTTCGCTCTCACTTATTTTTTCGCGCGCAAACGATAAAATTAGAGCTCAATTTTCGCATTCAACTCTCCTATTAATTATGTATCTCAGCGCTTATTTATATGTTAATTGTGGTAATTTATTAATATTAAATTGAATTCGAATTCAATGTAAAGTTTAGAAAGAACAAAATTTTTTTCAAAAGAAACTTTCAACTGTTGAAAAGAGTATTTGAACATTTGCGAAACTTTTCAATTGAAATTTTTTCTCGATAAACTCACAAAATTGTATAGTCATGTCAAATGACACCTTGTGCGGCGTTTCACCATCGCGACTGGTAAATCGCAAAGCTTGGAGTCCAGCGACAACGCGCCGCAAGCTTTGCTTGGCGGAAGCAGCGATGGAGAATTTGAACGTTGCCTCGTCCGGCGACGAAATGCTTCTCTCGCCCAGCGGTGAAATGATCGCTGTCGAACGGCCGGACACACCAGAAAACGACAAGCTAAGCGTAAATCAGCTTAGCCTGGCAATCAGACGCTTACTTTATCCGAATGTGAGTATACGTTAATCGCTTATAATCTTTTTGTTTGCGAAAATCAATATTTAAAGTGAAAGTTGAATGTATAACAAAAAATTGACAGATTAAAGCGAATGCAAAACGAAACAAATGTTGTGAAAAAACATGGTTTTCAGTTTCGAAATAGCATTTTGAAAAGTGTATTGCAATCACGTAAAAGTACTCGAGTTTAAGTATATAAAACCCTATTAAATGATGATTGCATCGCTGACTGTATTACACAGTTTTTTTAATACTTCAAATACTTCAAAAAGCTTTGTACATTTTTCTTCTTTTGTATTTCGAGTTTTATCGCAATGAGAGTTGCTTTTTGTGAGACTAAATTTCTCGTTATTTTCTGCTTGTTTTAAAAAAATTTTTATTCTGATCTTTTGTTTTACTTTCTGTCGTTAGAGTAAAAGAGGTGAATTCGTGTTTCAAAAATTTGTATGGAATTTAGACATTTTGAGGGACAATTTCGCGACTCACAATTTTCTTTTTCTAAGAATATTTTTAAAAACTTTAGAATCTTTGGACAACTTTTTCGATTTGAAAAAAAAGTTATCATTTTGAAAACAAGCTTTAAAATTTAACTTTTTCGTGAATTTAGGCCAGTTATTTCTTGTTTTTTAAAGAGTTTTTAATTTTCAACTTAAAAATATTAAAGAAAGAGTAAAAAATAATAAAGAAAGTGAAATTATTAATTATTAAAGGAGTTTAGCGCTGTTTAAATTTTAATGTTACAAAGAGCTCTTATGAAATGATTCATTCAATTCTTATTAATTATTAATTTGATATATTGATTTTATTTTAATTTTGACTCGTCTTCATGCTTTCCAGTTATTTAATTTTTTATTTTTTAATTTATCATTACAAACATTTTTAACATGAAATTGAATGCTTGTTCATTTGCTTGTAAACTACAATTTTTTCTTATTCAACTTTGCTTTTAGCTAAAATTTAGTGAATTTTTGTGAATTAAAGGAAATAATCTTTTCAAAAAATCTTGTTTTGTTATTAAAAGTTTTCTTTCATCCTATGAAAGAACTTAGAAGAGTTTAAATTCAAAATTGCCGTAATTTTGTAAGAAAGTGATAATAGTTATGAGAAACTATTGGTCAATTTGATTCAATAATGAATTCATATAAAATAAAAAAGCACAATAATGTATCTTCTTTTATTATATAAATTCGCTTTATGCAAGAAGTGTTTTCTTCGAAGAAGCACAAAGATATGATTTCACTAATAGCGTTTTGGGAAATGAATGTAAAAGAAAGCTCTTTCAAAGATAGCAAACTCATTTTTGCAAAGTGCTATCATATAGAAAAAAAAATAATTTGCCAAGAATTTGCTAGAAAAAACGTATATTTAAATGGTTGTGTTTTACTTTGCAACAAGCTTCCAAAGGACCGAGAAAACCGTAGAAGAAATTTAGAGGTGAAAGAATCGATTATTTGCTCGAATCAACGCATTATAGCTGCAGTAATATCAGGAGAAATCGTAATTTTTACTGTTTATCCATTTTTAGCTTGATTTGCTCAATGATGCGAAAAATATTTCTATTTTTGCAAACTTTCGAAAAAAATTTATTAAAAGTTTCGCAATCAAAAAAGCAATCAACGTCTAGTAGCAATTTTATGCGTTTTATTTCTCTATTCAATTTGAACAGTAACCATTTGTTAAGCAAACGATAAGAAGCTATCGCTCACACAATGAGTGCCGAGTATAGTGAGAGCCGAGCTAAAGTGCCTTTGCAAAAAGTCATCTGCAGTTTATATGTATATTTACACGTTAACTTTTCTAATCAAGGCGCACAGCTATCAAACGCTAGTAGGTTAGGGTATTGAATCACCTCTTCACCGTGC
>NCKU01003333.1:0-15456 GCA_003675995.1 Dinothrombium tinctorium | reverse complement strand
GCAAATAGAAATTCTTTAAAATACGAGTTCGACTTTTTTTTTACTGGGTGAGCGAAATAGTTTTGAAAGCGAAATCAGCCGCGTAATAAATTTCGCATCATTCACTCTTGATGTTCGCTTTATTCGCGCTTCTCATTTATTAAAAAAATGAGGATAAAATAATAATTTATGAAAAATGCTTCACTTCACAGTTGTTGTGCGTACATAGTTGTGTATATGTATGATTTAGAACAAAACAGTGCGGCAATTTGTTTGGAATATACAATAAGAGAACAACATGTTGAAAAATTTTTCGCAATCAATAATCGTGCGACTGAATACAATAATTTTACATGAAATTTTAAAAAGTCAAATTACGCGATGGGAAATAGCGAAGAAAACAAAAATTAATATGCTTATTGATCGCAAAAGGCTCTTTTGTTTCGTTCGCATTCTCTGCGCTTTGTATTCTCGCCATTGAATGAAAATTTTTAAACGCTAAACACAACTTCATTTTCCGTAATTGAACGATGTATTTTAATGAGTTTGTCGCTCATTATTCATTGCTAAAAAGCATTCACTTCGAGTAAAGCAAATTTGTCGCTTTTTTTCTCGACGAAACAACAAATTAAATGTGTTTATGTGTTCTTGTTTGTTTCAGGAGAGCACAACAGAAAAATTCGATTTTTGCTAATTTTCTTTCCAAACTGACAATCTCATAATAAAATTAATATGCGTTTCGATGAAAGAGAAAAAAGCAAAAAGTAAAAAATTGAATGCGAAATAATTGCGCTTAATAAAGAAATATTATTATGCCTTTAGAAAGTGAATTTAGAGACATTTTGAATAAGCTCTTCCAATGTCTTTCTTTATTCTCAAGTTTAACTTTCTTTTTTGCTCCGCTGTCTTTTCGAAAATTATTTGTTATTAGACGCGAGAATATTCTCTTACACAAATATCTCAAGAAATCTCCTCTTTCGCATTCTATAAACGAGCGTCGAGGTTCGCTGAAAATGCACTTTTTGATCGCATTCAACAACTTTTTCTGTGTATAAACTTTAATTAATTAATTAATTAATTAATTAATGGTGTTTTTAGTTGAAAGTTAAAATTAACTCCACATACTTTTTTTAATTACAAAGTAAAGTAAAGAAAGCGTTCTACATAAAACACTAAAATTTAATTATTTTTAGTAAATCATTTTTAATTAAAACCACACAAATTATTTGTCAAAGCAAAAAAAAAAGTTAATTAAGCTGAAAAAATTATAAATTAAAAAAGTTTAAATTAATCACTTAATTTCTAAAAAAAAATTAAATTTTACATGTTGTAACTTATCATTATAGCACTTACATTGGTCATAATTTAAGTTAAGCGTATTTTCAGACATTTGTGTTTAATGCTCATTTTCAGAAAAGAAGCAAAAAGCTTAATTTGAGAAAAGATCAAAAATTGTTTTGGACAGCATTTTAAACGCTTTGTCGCCGAAAGTTTGAAAAGTTACGCTTAATTAATTTTGAAATATTAGTTTTAGCAGAAAATAGTATAAATTTAAGTGAAAACGTGAAAAATAGTTGAAGAGCGAAACGCGATCAATAGTTCGCTGGGGTGTAAATTAATCAAAGATCACGCTGATAAAATCTTGAATTTTTCAAAGTTTAATTCAATACAAAAGAGTGTCTCTAACAATATGCATTTGTATTGTCGGACAAACTCTTTTGTGATAAAAGTATTAAATTGTCATTGCAAACAAATGCTTCTTCTTCTTTGTTCGGTGTTTGAGAGTTAAGATTTGCTATTTTTTAATTTCTTTCGTAGCGAAATAAAGTTTTCAAGTTTTTTTTAAACATCAAAGTAAATAACTTTAAAACATGAATTATTAAATTTATGAAAATCGTGGCAAATGAAACATAATTCAGTATTCAGTTTGAGTTTGAAAAATCGCTTCACTTGTGATTTATTTGCAAAAGAGCTTAAAAAAGTTTTGGCTGCGGTTAAAAAACGAGTCAAAAATATGTTAATTATCGTTGTCATATTTTAGCGACATATGACACCGTCAGTAATAAATACATCAATACGTAAATAAAAAGTTTGATAAATACGAGCGTAGGATGTGCTCGCTTGAAGGCAAACATTTTATCATTCACTTTACCGCAAATTAAGGATTAACTATTTATGGTTAATCAAGAAGCAAAAACAGTAATCACTCGATATATGCGTCGACTCGATTAAGGCCAAAAAATTGCGCCACACGCGTAAAGCAAAGTTATGCGTTTGTGCTGTCTTAGCACGCGGAGTTTTTAACGCGCAGAGGGAAATCGTCGACAAAAGTCTCCGCCTAATAAATTTCACTTCGGCAACTCTCTCTGGCTCTCGCTCTCTCTTCTTTCTACGCTTTTTCAAACAAGCAACACCGATTTTCGCCGTGTGCAGTCGAGTTTCACGCTTCACTTGTGCCTTTTAACGAGAACTGTACAGTGTAGAACACACACAAACAACTTTTCACTGTGATTGTGTCGATCACTGGCTTATAGAAAAGTAAACTAAACGAAAGCTCTTTTATCATGTTCGCAATATTTAGTTCTATAATCTGTAAAAAGTAAAAAAACTTTTTTACTTTTTGTTCGCGCGCAACTTTAGAATTGTGTTCACTTTCACACACTCGCTGTTATGTACTTTTTCGCATTCGAAAACTGCGCTTAAAAATTGTAGTTTAACACAACAGAAAAGTTTTTGTTAAAAAAATTTCGCAAACAATGTGTGCGAGTTTTTTTCGTTAACTATCGCGAAAGTCTTAATTCACTTTGTTTTAACGATGAAAAAAATTTTTTGGCAGTTTTTCGGACGAAGAAAGTTTTAAGAATCACTCAGTTTGCGTGAAGTGCCAAAGAACAGATAGTTTCACTTCTTTCTCTTCTGACGACGAGAGAGAGAGAGTAAACGAAGCAAAAATTGAATTTTCTCTTCTCTCACTTCTTCGTTGCTTCTCTTTTCGTCCACTTTTTCATTTTGTTATTTGCAACCAAATAACTGTTTACCGTGCGATTAAACGCGAACACCGAGGCCGAAATTTCATGGATTGCGACTAGTATTCAAACCCACGGCACATCTGTAATTGAGTTCTATTCATAGACGACGCGATAAGAGAGCGAAAATAGGATCAATTCAATTCAGCGCATCGCTTTAAATTGGATCCGATTCTTCAGTGTTGTGCAAACACTTGTATGTGTGAGTTATACAAATATTGTGTACTGCAGACTTTTCAGCTACTCGAAACAGTGAAAATCAGTGCGAAAAGAAGGGAACAAAGATCGAGAATTAAAAGAGAGAGACGATAAACGAAGATTGAGAACACAAAAAAGCGAAAGCAAGAGTAATGTCATCAAGCGTATCATCCGTTTCTTATCCTATCAATTGCTCCAATTTTACCCATTCCTTGTTAAACCCCACATTAAACACATTCGGACCCTGTGAAAATGATAGTTTCACGCATTTAAACAGTATTTACTCGACTCTCGAGGCAATCACAACCAGCCCATATCCGATTATCAAATTTCTTGATTCATCTGCGCTTCAACTAAGTGCAAGTAACAATGAGAATAACTTTACATCAATTCATAATGAAACTCTTGGTGGAGAGAAAGTGAAACAAGAAGCTGATCAGGCGTATAAAAATTTTTTAACTGGTACACGCTTTTGGGTTCAGCGTGTATTCGTGCCAATCATAATGATAATCGGAGTGGTAGGAAATTCGATGACCATTGTAATAATGACAAGAAGACGAATGCGATCATCGACGAATTGCTACCTTGCGGCGTTAGCCACGTTCGATATGTTGTATTTAATTTTCGTGTTCGTACTCTCGCTGAGACACTATCCCGATATGAACGACATGAAATATTTGTACTACTGGAAAATGTTTCCATTTTTGTTGATGATTGTCGACGCGTGTACAAATATCTCTGTTTGGCTAACCGTGACGTTCACCATCGAGCGTTTTATCGTTGTTTCGCATCCGATCAAAGGAAAAGTGATTTGCACCGAGTCAAGAGCGAAAAAAGTGATTCTATGTGTACTTTTGATCTGTTTCACATTCGTCATACCCACACCATTTGAATGGATTATAGTCGAAAGCTTCGAAGAAAAAACAAACCGCACGATAATAAAGCCAGACGCATCGGAATTCGGCAAAAACCAATTATACAAAATCATTTTCAGCTGGGTTTACTCGATCTTATTCGTATTTATACCACTTTTACTATTGGCCGTATTCAATTCATTTCTTATTCGATCGGTACATTTGTCGAAAAAGCAGCGATCAGTGATGACACAATCGAAACTGAGTTACGCGAGTAAAACATCGACCACTCGCAGTGGTGAACCGAATCACGCCACTCACACCAGCGGTAGCGGTGGACATTTATCACGTTCATCTGCAAGCGGTAAATTCGATCAATCGTCGAAACAAGAAACGAAGATAACCGTAATGCTTATTTCGGTGGTAATATTGTTCTTAATTTGCCAATTACCAGTGGCCGGAATGTTGATATACACGTCGGTTCGCACGATACCGCAGGATACAAACGAGTTTTGCTTGGTCACTGGTCTAAATAACATATTCAATTTTATGGTCGCGGTGAATGCGGCCGGTAATTTTGTACTTTATTGTCTATTGTGTCAAAAATATCGTCGTACGCTTGTGAAGCTGTTTTGCCCGTGTCTTAAAGGCAAACTTTCGACTCTGCAATCCTCGTATCATCACACTATGTACTCGAAGACAACTATTGGCGCAGGAAAATTCGGCTTCGATAAAGACGAGTGCGGCAATGCGTCCAAGTTTAGAAATTACGATAGAACCACTCGTGCTTCGTGTTCGCCGCAAGCAGCCGGAAAGAGGCTCTCTGCCGCTGCTGGCGAAGCGAACGGTGCAGAATCTCGATGTTTGCTGCATTTTGATGGTAAGCGAGGGACAAGTCATTTTCACTCTAATCAAGAACAACTTCAACAACGTTCGAACACTGTTATATCATCCGTACAAGTTTCAAACAGCAACCACACAAACGCAAACATTCGTCATGACTCGAATCCCGCATCGATGAGTATTGAAAATAGCTGCATTCGTGACATTGGACTGGAAGGTGAAGAATGAGAAGTCGTGTGAATGAGTTTGTGCTATAATAAAAGAAAGTCAAGTTAGGAAAGGAAGATGAAGAAAAGAAAATGACACTAAAGCTAAGAATAACAGCGAATATGTCAGACGAATACGCCGAGCGAAGATTGCTGCCGCTGCCGCTGCTATTGAGCTTCTTTTCTTCACTCCTCATTTTGTCGCTCTCACTTTCTCTTCCATCTCACTTACTCATTCATTCACTCACTTAGTCCTCTTCTCAACTTTCGCTTAGAAAATGGTACCAAAAAAAAAGAATAAACGTTTCCGATAACAAGCAAATCACGCGAACGATGTTACGTGTTTCGTTTATAAAAAGTGACAAATTATAGAAATAATAATTATATACTAAGCATTACACACGTTAAATCTATACGTAAAATTATATCGATGTTTAAGTCATTCTCTCTATATAAATTGTAACTATTCGCCGTTGTATAAATCATGTAAAAAAAGTGCTATTTGCGTAAATGGATTTGTGCTCTTTATATGTTTGAAAAATAATCATTTTCTCAAAATTATTGATCACAACATTTTCTTCTTCTTCTTCTTCTTCTCCCTTCTTCCTCTCCTCACCACAACTCGCCTCTATTCTTTCGCTCGCATTTTATCGCATCCATTCTGCAGCAAAAAAACATTATTCTTGCGTCTCTCTTTTTCAAAAAGATGTATCTTTTTAACACAAGAGAAAAAATAAGTGCTGTTTGAATTCAAGCGAAATACGAGTCTCAACTTTATATTTTTTAAAAAATCTTTTGTGAAGAAGCTTTTTCCCCAAACACCGCACAATCGTTTCTTATATCGACGCGCAAGTTATTTCAGATTAGTGTTTATCATTTGAAGCGTGTTGAAAAGAAGCTAATAATATTAGCGAGTATTTTGGCTGCTATTGAAGTATGTATAAAAGAAGCAAATTCGTGTGAAAATCAATTACATATCATTAATTGAGAAATCGATAATATTCTTTGCGCTTGAACACAGTGTCGAGCTAAAAGTAGTACTACTTTATTCGTATGTTTTCTTTGCGAGCAGCGATCGAAACAATAATCATTTGTTTGTTATATGTGTTAAATCGTTCGCACTTTGTATTTTTGCTTCCATATTTTGCTTTGTGAAGAAAACAAAGATAAATAAACATTTTGACACACTTTTATGAGTTTTATTTGCTTTGAGAAACACGCGCGTTTATTTTAAACTGCGTTTATTTTCTATTACAAAATTCCTTCTTAGTAATTAAAGAGTAGCAAACAAAAGTTTGGTGCTAGTCCGTACAATCAAACCAATTTATCGTAATAGCATTGCCATTATTCGGATTATTTTCCCACTTCCTCAAAAATCAATCATTTCATTCAGAAAACCTATTGCGACGTTTTTTGTTGCCTGTGAAACGAATAATGGCTTCGTACCCCTTCAAAAAATAAGCTCATTTCATTAAAAAAAAAAATTGGCTATTAAATTCTTCCTTTAAATTTTTTCCTCAATTACTTTTTTCTGCGAAAAGAGTCTAATTTAAAACGCATTTCCACTTTTAAAGTTTTAAACTCTCCTTTTCAAACACAAGCTTAAAAAAATCTAATAAAAGCTTCTGAAATTATTGCTGCGGTTCAAAATTTTTTTTTTTAAATTAACGAATTGATCTTATCATTTCATCATTTTAACTTGATTCAGCAGATAGTGATTAAAAATTTAAGCTCAAAGGTTGTTAAACCATGAACACAATTGTTATTCTGCCAAATAGCTTTAGAAGTTCGCTAAACACACGTAGCATGCTAAAGTATATAGTCGAACTGAAGTATCTATGGTAACCTTTAATCAAACGAGGGTTAGAGACCTGAATATACCTACATAAATTTATACAGCTAATTGTATTTTAACAGCCAAAAAAGGCAGTGATAAATGATGATGATACGATGTCTGTGTTCATTTAAAAAAAAAATTGTTGCTCATATAGAGAAGCTTTTAAGCGAAAAACAGTGAGGTCTGAGCACTCGGAAAGAAAGAAAGTAAACAATTTTAGCAGTGTAAACGCTTGCTTGTGGTCACAACAATTGTAGTCACAAAATTGGTCCATCTGAGTGCAAATTGATCGCAAACAAGCGTTTAACGCGCGTAAAGTGTAAACGGTAATAGTATTCGCGAAGCGCGAATCTCGTTTGTTTCAACAATCTACGCTTTCTTTTTTGGTTTCTGGTGTTTACAATCATACATTTTCTTAAAGTGACGACGCAAATTGCGAAACACACGCATACAGTATCTCAAACAAAAGAAATGCATTTGCAAAATTGTTTTCTTGCTCTTTTCATGAAAAATTCTAACGCGTTTTTTAGTGAAAGTGAGTGAAAAATTCAATTTTAAACAGCGTTTCGTCTATTTTATTTTTTTCTGCTAAAGTAGTGCAAAAAATTGAAGTTTAAACATTCGAAAAGCGATATTGGACTAGCGTTTACACTTGTTTGTTGAGCTAAACATTTTCCAAACGCTGCTTGCAAACTCACATTTGGACATTATTCAAAAAAGGTAATAAGACATACAAATATTTAAATGTAATGCATAATCTTCTCGAGAAAAAGAGAGAGAGACAATAAATAAAAAACGCATTAGAAACAAAATAAATATAAAAATGAAAAAACAAAATCACATTTCTTAATCTGCTCCTAATTTCAAGTTCAGTGTTTATTTTCGTTTTAGGTATTCTCTTACTTTTTGATCTCTATTTCTGTAACTTTAAAGCAGTACTTTGAAGTGCCAAAAAAGATTTCTTCTATTAATAACACAGAATTTTCTTCACTTTAAGTAAGCCCTACTTCAGTATGTTTAACTCACTTTTTTCTTGATTAATGAAAAAAAGTTCAGTAAAAGAATTTTATAAAGAAAATCTACTTTTTTCATTGCAGATAGAGCAAAATTAGATTCTAATCTAGAAAATATTTTGTCGAAAGTATTTCAAAGCAGGCGGGTAACGAAAAAATTGCAATTAATTTACAATGAAAACGATTGCATTATGCAAATTAAGCTTCGATTACTTCATTTGCATCTGACATAAAACTGTCCGAATTTTATTTCTTTTTTGCTCTGTATTATATTTCTTTTTATCCAAAATTACGTATTAATTTTCGCATAAATCATTTCAAATATTTTATGCGCAACTGTGTATAAAAATTTTTGCTTTTTTAGCTATTTTATTTAAAACGTGACTAAAATATTATTTTAATTTAATTCCTAATGTGATCATATATCATTTCATATCTAAATAGTTCAGCTTTATTTCACATTTGAGACTGTATTTAAAGCTTAAATCACATATATGATAATAAAAGTTGAAACTAAATTAGAGGAAAAAAAACATTTTTACTATTCTAATTTATTCATTTTTTAAATTCAAAAACAGATGCTTTCCAATAATTTTTTAAAATAGATTTTTCTTTATTCTTGAATTTTATAACAAAATTGTAACTTTTTTACTTCAAAAGAAAAAATGAGAAGCAAACCAAAACGATTTACATACACTTGAATTTACATAACTTAATATTGTTTTCAAAATGATCTTCGATCTCACTAGACCATAGTCAAGCTCTTAATGAAGTTCTTTTTCTTTTATGAATAAATAAAATTAATTTTTAGCTCAAAGCGTATTTGTTTTGCAAATTTGATTTCGTTTATATTGATCATCAGCAAAATTTTAAAACATCAAAATTCATATTTCAGCATTTTATTAATTATTTTTCCACCACTCAAAGTTTGTTCAAGTTTTTACTGAAATTGATTAAGGTAGAAGAAAATAAGATATTGAGCACATTTCAAGTCTTATAAAAAGTTTATCTTTCTTTATAAATGATTGAAATGTTCTTATGTAGGATTTACAAGAATAGAAGCAAGCGAAATAATATTTTTTCTTAAATTCAACACATTTGGTGTTTTTAGCAGTTTAGAAACTTTCATTTTCACTTAAAATAATAAATAAATAAGAGCAAATTCATGCTTTTCATATGAAAGAATATCAAATAAATCTTAAATGAAATATTCATTTAAATAATTTTTCTTAATTTTTTATGTTATGGAAAGTTTTTGAAGTTTATTGCAATGAACAAGATTTTCACTTTTTCGAGTCAATATTTTGTAATGTTTTAAAATATTCTAATTTTTCTTGATTATATTTGTTAATTTCACTTATATGGTGAGCTCATCTTTTCCACATACATTTTGTGCCTGATGCACTGCATTCTCCAATAATATTTTAGTAAGAACCAATAAAAAGTTGGAATCGTTTTGAAAGATAATGTGCACAAAGAATTTTTATTATCTTTCAGTTCCAAATAAAACTTTTAAAATAAAATCAACTTAAGAACTATAGAACCAACAGTTAACACTTTTTTGTGAAAGTAAAATTAATTATGCATCAATTTAAGACTCTAACGACGTAAGTTCAAGTTTTCAACTTATCTGCGAGCAACTCAAATAATCAAAGTATAATTAAGAAAGTAACGCAATTAGTCTAGACTACATGCCAAAGACAAATGTTATTTTCGAATTTTATCTTAAATGAAAGAATTGAGACATTAAAGCAATTAAATTAAATTGAAAACGTTCAAATAAATTTCATTTTTAATGAATCCATGAATGGATCTTGAAATTTTTATTCCTTGTATCTAAACTTTTCGAATGTCGTCAAATAGAGTTGTTGTTCTTTAGACGTTAGCGAAGTGCTTAGTAATATAAAATGAAAATTTGCCTCATTAGATCATTTTTAACACGCTATGCAATCAAGCGAATGAAAAGAATTTCGAATGTTACTTAAAAATATTGTAATTAATGTAATTAAGAAATATTCATCAAAAATAAAGTGCAAGCACATTTAATTAAAATTGATTATTAAAAAAAGCTTCACAATTTTTCAAAATACTTTAAACTTTTTTCAATGAATTCATTTTTTGTTCAGAATCTTTAACGAATGTCATTTTGCGAAAAAAAACTTTTAAAAGTTATAATCTATTATTAGAAAAAATAAAAAAGTTTAACTCGTATTCTTATTTTGTATTCTATTTGATTCCGTAAGCTTTAAGTGTTTATACAGTACACGCAACGAAATGACTTTTCGTTTATTTCGCTCAATAAAATTTAAGAGCACAAATTTATCTCATGCGTTTGACAGATTGTCTTTGAATTGCTAATGCATTATAACGTTGAATGAATTCTTGTGAAAAAACAAATAAAAGTTGAAGTGTCTCTGCTATTGACAACCTTGCTTTTGAATACAAATTTTTAGAAACTTAGTTCGACAGTTTTTTAAGTATTTGATCAAGAAAACCAATAACAAATTAAGAATATGCCTTATTTGCATCATGTATAATAATTCATTTTCATTCTCACTCTCATAGATCATTTCAACCACTCATGCTTTTTGTATAAACTGAATTAAAGTGCTACCTGCATCATTTGCAAAAGATGCCACTTAAGTGGCTAAAGTAGTTCACATTTTCACTTCGTATTTTCAGTTCTTTAAAGTTCAAATTGCGTTATATTTTCCTTGAATCTATGTCTAAATAAGCAAGGAGCAAAGAGTACACATTTCCCTGCAGGGCCAAGTTTTAGTTGTTGAATTTCGCGAAAGAGCTTTTTTAGAGCGAAGAATATTTAAGATTATGACGATATTATCATTTTCGCTTTCAATAGTTCTTGATTCTTTCTAACTTAATTTCTCTAACATTGAAGAAAAAAGAAAGACTCCTGACATTCCTGTGAAACAATAAAATAAGCCCCATGAGAAAGCATCGCAAAAAATGCTACATTCATCAAAAAAGCTTTTCTCTTTTTTCTTATTGTGGTGTTAAATTTCGTAGGACCAATTGAAACAAAGTCACATTTATAGTGGATTACACTCTAGACGATCAAGTGTGAAAATTGTTTTATTACCATTTACGATGCACTTAGGATTTTCACTTTTCCCTTTTTTATTTTTTATTTCAGATGTAGCTAGAACAACTTTTACAGTGAAATTTGGTCGATTCTAGTCTTGAATCCAGAAACATTTTTAATAGTAAAAAAGATAAAATAATACAAGATAAGTTTATTTTCGATACAAAATAAAGCGCTAAGCTTAGCAAGTTTTTCTATAACTTCAGAAATGGAGCGTATCATTGAAACTTTCTAGGGAGAAAAGAGTGAAGAAACAATTTTATCGATCGATTGAAAAAAACGCCGTGGCATTTAAATTTCATAAAGTTTCGCACTGATCGCTTTGCAAATAAAGTTAATATATACAATTAATAACCGCATGCAATAAACACTGAAAAGCTCAAAGGACATCAATGAGTTATTACTCAAAAGTTTCTTTTGAACGCTTCGAGGAATCGAAAAAGTTTTATTGCCTTTGGCTAAGAAAATAACTCAATGAATAGTTTTTTAACCAAAAAGCGTTATCGAACTCTTCTTATTACAAAATTTAATTTTCAGGAAATAGTAAAAAATAATTCAATTATGGTTTTCTAACTTCTAACAAATAGAAGCGAGAGATAAAACGCGAAAGAAGCGAGTAGCAAAGTGGTTACTTTCAACGATTGATTTGAAAAGAAAAAAATTTTTTGTATTTACACAGTCAGAGTAGAAATTTTACTACTAAAGTAATGTTTGTCATTTAACTTACCATAAATTCAAAATTCAGTGCTTCTCTAGTTCTACCATATAAATTTTTCAGTAAAATAGAGTAACATTAAAATTGATCGAAATCTGTTCTTGACACAATATGTAAACAAAAATTTTCAAAGTACTTTAATTTTATCTCTGCTTTCGATTTTTTTTTCTTTTTCTCTTTCAAATTTAAATAAAACTTTAATATTAAAACTCTACAACTATAATTATATGAAAATTGTGCGCTCTCTAATTGAATTTTTTTTCACATTTAATTTTACATTTTGAATGAATAAAAAATAAGATGAGAACATTTTTTTGATTTCAATTCTACTACATGTTGTGAATATTATTTTGAGCAATGAATTGGCACTTTTACATAGATTTGTAAGAGTTCTGCTTACGGCAAGCGTAGTTTACTTGTAGTCACTCTTAAAGGTACTTTATTCGGTTTCATTCATTGCTTTTCACAACAGTTTTCTTTTGGGCTTTGATTTCGTTTTTTATTGCTCTGACCTCTCGCTTAATATATTAAATGTTTTCTTTATAGCATTGGAAGTGCTTACATTAGTTTATTACATTATAAAAAAACTTTCTAGATGTATATAAATTCAATTGTTCCCACTTAAAGTAACGGTCATAGAAGTACTTCAAAGAATCATAGAAGATATCAAATGTACGATCTTTTTTTTAATTAAACTAATCTTTGCTTAGTAAACTTACTTTTACATAGATTTGAATTCTGAATGAAAGCACTTAACAGCTTTTTCAAAAATTACATTAAACATTTTTTAAAATTTTTTATTTTAAAAAAATTAAACAAAGCACTCGAATTCTCAAGCGTGTAAATTTTGAATCAAAAATAATTTAATCAAATAAAAAACAAAATCTCAAAAAATTAATGATGGCAACATCGGAACTTGATTTAAATCAGTTCAAAGCTTCATAATGAAAGTGTCGAGAGAATTCGTGTTAACATGACATTTGTTCGAATAAGCAGATTTAAATTTTTCGTTTTTAAAATAATTTGTTCTTTCGCTTTAGTACTAAATTAATGCAATCGAATATTTAGCTAAAATTCAAATTTAATTTTATCTATAAATTTATACTAACGAATTGTTAGAAATTAAGTGTAAATCAGAAAGCAACTACAAATGAAGTGAACAAAAGTTAAAAAGGAAAAAGAATATCAAACAAATATAATCATTGCAGTCTTCCTTATTTATGAAAGCCGTGTGATTGATCGGCAAAACAAACTTAATTTGATAAAAAGTGTGCCAAATGCACAATTTATTTTTTCCTCTCTTACCATTTAAAATTAAAGAAAAGTGTTTTATTAATAAAATATTACAACTAAAATAATGTTGCAAACTAAAAACAGGGGCAAATAACAATACCGATAACGACGAAAAAGTAAATTTTTTGTTCTCTTTAGTTCGAATAATCGATTAGTTTTTTTTACAAGTGACTTGCACATTATGTGTATAGACAATTGAAAAAGGTGTGGACTAATTTTTTATTTCTTGGAAAATTTAAAAAAGAAAGCAAAAAACAAGCAAAAATATCAAAAAATGAAAGAAGCAAAGTGAAAATTAGATGGTACCGCGCTATTAATGAAATGAAATCATTGCGTTGAAATACTTATCGTACTTAGAGAGTCTAATTTATTCAATGAAATTAAAATGTTAGTTCAATTCATGTTTTTCGCTCATTTTATATTCTATGCTAATTAATTTGCACACAGCACTTTTCATTTGAGATGCATAAAAATTAATTGAATTTAAAAAATTATGAAAAAATACTCATTTTTGAATTTAATGGAATGGAGAATAGAAAGGCAAATATCATAGGTAAACTTTGAAATATTTGATTGCAATCGATTAAAATTATTTAAAATCAGCGAGATTTGTGAAATGTTTCAAACGTTTATTTTAAAGTCTACTTCTCAAAATAAAGAAAATTTTTCAAATAAAAAAACTTCAGGATTTAAAATATTTTCAAATTTGTTCGAAAACAATGTTCACTTATATGGAACCCATTCAGTGCAAGTGTAAAATTTTAAGAGACAAGACCGCAAAATATATGAAAAGAAAAGTTTAAAAGAATTCAAAAATTGTTAAAAATGTTATGAAAATGCCTAATTTGCACTATGAAATGAAGGTTAATATTAAAATTTTTTTAATTTATCAAAATACAATTTGCTTGAAAGTATGGCGATCAAATTTTGATTCAAAATACTTTGGACGTTTTGCCTTTCACTTTATAATTTAATTAGTAATTCTTCTCATATATACGTTAATTCATTAAACAAGTTTCATTTAAAAAGTTAACAGACAAAATTTTTCACTTAAGAGAAAATTATGTCGAACTTGAAGAAATGAGTTTATTCACTTAAAACGGAATGAAGAAAATTTGTCATAGATATAAAGTTTAATTAAGATTTGGATTTTCACACCGATTTTCGAAAAAAAGTTTATTTCTTTAATATGCGACTTTTAAGTAAAATTAAGAAATACACACATCGGTTTAATTTTTATGCTTTTTGTTAAAATTAAAAAAATCATTTCAAAAAGCCATAATTCAAAATAGGATTTCGAGTGTTTTAAAAATCTGTTAAGTTTGACAGGTGCTGCACGAAAAATTTTTACTGAATTATTTATTTGATAGAATTAACTTTTTTCCTTCATTATCATTTTTATTCACTTTTCATTTTTTTTTCTTTTTCAAAAATTGTATAACATGAAGCACTTTTATTTAACCTTCTTTCGTGTCTTTTTAAATTTATTTTGTTCAAATGAAAAAAAACCAGTCAAATATGTAATCTGGAAACGATGCAACACCTTTTAAATTCAAAAGCTTTTTAAGTGCAAATAGAAAAGTTTTCGCGCTCAATTTTATAATTTCTAATGCGTTTGCTTTGAAATAAAATTTTTCTTTTATTTATTCAAGCATTCTTTGATCGTCAGTTTAACGCTGCATTTTTGAACGAGTTTTCACAGATTTTATGTTCTTTACAATGAAAATATAAATTTTTAAATTCTAATATTCTCGCGGCTTCTTTTTGAACAATACACGCAAGCTTGTAAAAAATTGTTTCCTCTTTATTTTTAATTTTTTGATTTTTATTTTGTCAAATATGTTGAAATTTATGCAATTTTTTCAAGTTTTTCGTCAAGAAAATGGAACTTATGAATTTCAGCGATAAAAAATAAGCAAAATAAATATTAAAAAGTTTTTATGATAAAAATTGAGCAATTCTATACATAAAATTGAAATACAGGGTGTCTGGAAAGAAAGTTGACAAAAATATATATTAAACTAAATAAAAAAGTGCTCAACGCAAAAGGTAAAAAATTACACCAATAGAAAGATGAAAACTTCATCTAAAATTTTCTAATTGACAATTTTATTTATTTTGATTCAAATTTGCAGCAAGTCATTGTGAAATGGGCACTGTCTTCGCCCTCGTTGACTTTTGCTGGGTTTGAGCGAGCTTCATTGTTACTAATTTTATGAGTTAAACAAAGTGTTTATTAAATCTTAAAAATTTTAATCATTAGTATCATAAAAAATAAATTTTTAAAAAATGTTTGATGTGACCATCTTTTGCTGATATAACACATCTAATCTTCAGTTCAAGAGTGAATTAAAAATATCCGAATATAAATGCGACAATGCGCGTGAAG
>NCKU01003332.1:0-15460 GCA_003675995.1 Dinothrombium tinctorium | reverse complement strand
AACTTATTTTTAATGCAATTAAATTTTGTTGCAAACCTTGATCGAAATTGATGAGTTTATAAGTGATAATAAATTAATTAGCATTTGTATTCCTCTCACTTTTTACTCTTATGATGTAACTGTTTAGATAATGTCCACTCATTTCCAATAGTCTTTCAATCTATTGCTTTGCATTAATTGCTTTGAAAGTTTCAACCGAAGTGAAAATATTTTATTGGACATGAGTGTGCTTAAGCTTTAACATTTGGACAATTGTTTTCCAATAAATTCAACAATCGTGAAAGGTGAGCTTTCATTGCTCCGACTTTCTCGATCTCAGCTTGCCGTGTGTCGCGGAAAGAATCGGACTTTGCTTCGACTAAAACTAATAATTTGGGTTTAATTCGAGTCTATTTTGAATTTGAAACGAAAAGTGAAAAGAAAATTTAACGAGATGTTGCGCAAACATCAGTCAAAAGATGGCAGCGTTGAGGGCGAAAACTTTAAAACGCGAGGAGCGAGCATTGCGTGATTTCGAAAAACACGCGAAGTTCGATTGAGTTTCGATTGAAAAGTGCGTTCAAAACGCGAACAAAGCTAAAAAAGAATGAAAGTAGTCGCGTTGATAAGCGGAGGCAAAGACAGTTGTTACAACCTGTGTGAATGCGTGAAAAGAGGACACGAAATTGTCGCCTTGCTCAATTTGTATCCGTCGACCGACGCCGAGTTGGACTCGTTCATGTATCAAACCGTTGGATACCAGGCGTTGGATTACTACGCGCAAGCAATTGATATTCCGCTTTACAGACGAGCGATTAAAGGAGAAGCGATTAATCAGAATCTCAATTACAGTGCGGACAATGAAAACGACGAAGTCGAGGATCTGTTTGTAGCACTCAGCGAGCTGAGGGCGAATGGAGTACAGTTCGATGCAATTTCGGTTGGCGCCATACATTCCAATTATCAAAGAATACGGGCACAAAATGTTTGCGACCGATTGGGAATTGAAATGCTCGCGTATCTTTGGGGTCGAAACCAGCAGCAATTGCTCGAGGACATGATTAAAGACAACATCGACGCGATATTGATCAAAGTGGCCGCAATGGGCTTAATTCCGGAGAAGCATCTCGGAAAGAGCATTAAAGAAATGCATCCAATTTTGCTAAAGTTACACGAAGAATACGGAATTAACGTTTGCGGAGAGGGGGGAGAGTACGAAACCTTAACGCTCGACTGTCCGTTGTTTAAAAAGCGACTGATTCTCGAAGAAAGCGAGACAGTCGTGCACTCGAACGACGCGTTCGCCCCTGTGGCCTATTTAAAGCCGTTGAAAATGCGACTTGAGGACAAATGATGTTTCGCTGTTTGACGCGAATAAAATGTTTGAAAGCGAATTGCGAATTGAGCAAAAGGCGTGTATCTGCGAACGCGAGGGAGCGAAGCGGCGATCGCGACGCTGCCGACAGGTGAACGCCGCCACCCTCTCGCCGCGCGAATGCGGAGACGACCCCTCGTTACACAATTGAAGTGTAAATCATTGAAAGATGACTGAATATAAGTTAGTCGTAGTCGGAGGTAACCGCGGCCACCGGTCGCTGCGTTCGCACTAAATGCGTCTCTTACCTCTCCCGCAGCTGGCGGCGTCGGAAAAAGTGCCTTAACTATTCAACTCATTCAGAACCACTTTGTCGACGAATACGACCCGACGATCGAAGACTCGTACCGCAAGCAGGTGGTGATCGATGGCGAGACCTGTCTACTTGACATTCTCGACACTGCCGGTCAGGAAGAGTATAGGTCAGTTGCCGCGCGGCCACCTGCGCCTCGCCTCGCCTCGCCTCCCCGCGACCGTTCACTCGCACCGTTGTGCGATGCACGTTCTCTCGCTGATGCATCATCGCTCTCAAATGCTCTCTTTTAGTGCGATGCGAGATCAATACATGCGGACGGGAGAAGGCTTTCTACTTGTGTTCGCTGTTAACAATGCAAAATCGTTTGAAGATATCTCAATGTATAGAGAACAGGTGAGTGCTGCACGCGCCTCGCCTCTTCGCTCTTTGTATCACTCTTCTCTTCACTTAAACAGATAAAAAGGGTGAAAGATGCTGACGACGTGCCAATGGTGTTAGTTGGAAACAAATGTGATCTTCCGACACGAGCCGTAGATATGCGAGCCGCACACGAAGTTGCGCGCAATTACGGGATTCCGTTCGTAGAGACATCGGCCAAGACGCGAATGGGTGTCGACGACGCGTTCTATACCCTCGTTCGCGAAATTAGGCGCGATCGCGAAAGAAAGGGGAAAGACAAGAAAAAGGACAAAAAGTCGCACAAATGTTCGATATTATAATGACAGCAACGAAATACTTACAACAAGTGTATGTTATACTTTGGGTATAAGTAATAAAGTTTATGCCGAAATTAACCAATTCGATTAGCATTGGAAACATGTTTTTTATAAAATTTTCTTGTATTGCAATTAAATCCTGCATCAATTATTCAATTTATGCAATGTCACATTTTTGCCATTTCATCTGTAAACAATAAAATAATGATTGATTGCCTTTGTTAACCTTCAATTCCTGCTTCTCGTTTTCACCCTCCGCGCATTTTGCTCGCCAAAGCTTCGACATCTCGAAAACAAATATCACCGAATGCCGAAACTATTACGAATCATTCGCGAAAGCCGATTCAAAGGAAAAAGTTAAAAACACGGTTTATTTTGGTTTTTTTTTCTTGCACGAAAAACGAATAAAAAGCACATCACTCGTAGCCTTGTACATGAGCAGCGATACTCCAGTCTACATTTACTTCGAAAGGTCCTTCGATTACCGAACCGTCCTTCGTAACTTTGGCAATCCGGTATTTCGGAAACGCTCTCGAATCACGACAGAAAAGAAGTGACATACATTTAGCAATCAAATCTTTAGCTTCCTCCTCGGTGATTGATTCTTTCTTCTCGACAGCTTCCCATAGCAGCGGTTTCGCGATCATTTCACCGTATCCAGTCGCTACAGCTCTATCGACGAATGCAGTACCCAACATATCGACGTAACCAAGGAAAGGTTTGCCGTCCTGCAAACCACCGACAACCCATGTGTTCCAAAAAGGATCGAATTTACTTCTTCTATTGTACAGTACTCGCGTAATCCATGAATGTAATGCTTTCGGTGTGAGCGTGAAACCGTCGTTGTTCGCTTCTTCATCTATCTGTTTCTGTTCGATTATTTTACTCAAATGTTGAAAGTCAGCGAAATCGCCTCCGCAGCCGACAACGGTCTGTTCGTTCACTTTCAGAACCCGCGGAATGTTGCGATATCGCGCCAAAGTGCCGTAAGAAACTAAATCGTCGGATGCAATTAGAACGCCATCGTTGAAAGTAATGCCGATCACTGAGGTTCCTGTCGAAGCCGGCGACCTGTGCTCGAAAAAGTGCTCGATTACGGTCACAATCAAGAGAGACACACTTACTGCGTGTGATATTTCATTTTTGTTTTTCACGATTTGCTTTCGAAACCCACGAATTCAAAGCGAACTTTTCGCGAAGTATTCGTTTGAACATTCAAAACGCTGAATCAGTTTCGGGACCGTTTACAAAGTGCACTCGAAGAAATCGCAATGTAGAGTAGATCCCGAAACAGAATCGGCGCTCTGAAGTTCAAAGTCTCTGAGCACAAAAGTAAAAATTGCAGACATTGAATTTGAATTCGAATCGAAAGCCTCAGTGACTGAGGAGTAACTGAGGCTCAATTTCAAACGCCAGACGAGAGAATGTACGAAAACCCCATTCAGGCGCTCACGTCGCAGTTCAGAGAACCGAACGCGGTGCGATTCGTCGAGGAGGGAAGAAGAGGTCCTCCGCACAATCCCACTTATCGCATCTCTTGTCATCTGCTCGGCAACGTTTTTTTCGGACACGGAAGAAGCAAACAGACCGCGAAGCAAGACGCTGCAAAAAACGCGTTAGATTACATCTCTCAGATTCAGAAAAGTGGATTTCACTACCACCCTAGATTCGTTCCCACTCATGCCATTCGACCCTCGAATCCAGTTTCAGTTCATTTCAACAGCGATTCTTTCTCTTCGACTGACTTCAACTCTCCTTCTCACTCACTCTCATTCAACTCACCTCAATATTCAAACCATCACTTTGGCTTAAGATCTGAAAAGCATAAATTGCTTTTAGCTGATCCCTCTGCTCCATACTCTCCCTCTAAGCGAGGGAGAACGATTGAATTCGAAAATTTTATAGATAAAACAGATTCTACACAATCTAGAGATGATTCAGTTTCAGCTAATATAAATGTGAAAAGTGAATTTGCGTCCGATGATCTTGAAGTAATGTCCGACTTTATTAAATTTGACGAAGCACCAAAATCATCGGAACAATGTACAGAAACAGAAAAAGAAATAAGAACCAAAAAAGCAAAAGAACGCATCACGCTTCGAATAATGACTGATAAACCTATGGAACAAAATCCAATTGCTTTAATTCATGAGTTGAATCCAGACGCGAGTTGGCAGTTTTTGAAAGCTGAAAACATCGGAAAATTGACGACCAAATTTACAATGCAACTAACTGTTAATAATTCAAACTTCATAGGAAAGGGACGAACCAAGAAACTGGCGAAAATGGATGCTGCCAAAATAGCATTATTAGAGCTTTATAATATCAACCTAATGAATTATGTCAATCCACAAGTGATTATAAGACGCGAAGAAGATCTCCTTTTGAATCAAGATATTGCTAACGCTATTGGAAATTCAGTGCTCTTAAAGAGCAAGGAAATATTTGAGTTATGTAAAGAGCTGAAGAAGTGGAGTGTGTTGGCAGCAATAGTGTTAACTGATGAAGATAGACCGCAATGGTTTGATATTATCTGCATCACCAGTGGTACAAAATGTGTTAAAGGAGATAATCTGAGCATGTTGGGACATGTGATAAACGACTGCCATGCTGAGATACTCGCACGAAGATGCTTCTTACTGCATCTTTACAGACAAATAAATAGCTTTTTAGATGATAAAGGTAAAAGTCTTACCGTAAGAGACATTTTTATATATTACTTTCATTTATTTACCTTTATTTTAGACAAACCAGAAATAATTATTGAACCTTGTGAAAATTCTGGTGGTTTCAGACTTAAAAGCAACATAAAAGTGCATTTGTTTATATCGACATCTCCATGCGGGGACGCGAGAGTGTTTAGTCCCAAAGAGGAATCAGCGATTGACGCTCATCCAAACAGACTTTCGCGTGGCTTGTTAAGAGCGAAAATTGAATCTGGTGAAGGAACAATACCTGTTAAAAAAGAGGCCTCAACACTAACGTGGGATGGCATTCTGCAGGGACAACAGCGCATTCAATTCATGTCATGTTCCGATAAAATCGCCCTGTGGAATCTTGTGGGTCTGCAGGGGTCATTATTAAGTCACATCATCGAACCTGTTTATTTAGAAAGTGTTGTTATTGGTTCACTTTTTAATTACGAACACTTAGTTCGCGCAATTAATGGCAGATTAAATCTTAACTTTGAATCCGATTCAATGCGAGATTTGCCCCCATCATTTAAATTGAATAAAGCGAAAGTGGCAAAAGCCATTTTAAAGGAAATTAATGACCAAAGGCAAGTACAAAAAGCACCGAGTTATGCCATCAATTGGATTAAAGGTGATACAAGATTAGAAATAATAAATTGCGATACAGGAAAATTGCAGGATGGAAGTGCCTCTCGTTTATCAAAAAGATTTTTGTTCTTGCAGTTCTGTAATCTTTTGGGAAGGAATGCTTCTACATTATCTTCGTCAAATTTAAATTCATATATTCCTGTGGTTTATCGTGATGCTAAAACATCTTCATTTCTATATCAAAAATGTAAAACTCAAGCAATTCAAGCGTTTATGGAACAAAATCTCGGCACATGGATTCAAGTTCCAAACGAAATTGATTTATTTAGCTTGTGATCACATCATTCTCAAAGTAAACATACTGTTTTAAGCACATTAGTCTTATTGAACTATAAAATAGATCTAATTCAAAAAGAGTTTGTTTATCTTATGTTTCCAATCATTACACATTTTTTGAGAAAAATTTTGATTAATTTTCTCAGACCTTTGGTCAAACCATTATTTTAACATGTTTTCAATAAAGATAAGATTATAAGCGATCAGATATTTGTAACAATTTACTTAAAATAACTTGATTTCGTGATTACAAAAGATTATGACGAAAGAAGAATCTGTATGTGACCGCAAAAGAACTAATTTGCAATTTTGAACAGTGTATTAAGAATAATTTTGTGCAAAAAGGCTTTCGTTTAATAAATCTCTTGTCGATCACCACTTGTTACCAAAATTAAATTTTTTTCTAAAGCTAAATCAATGTTCATTTATTTTAAAATTTTTATTTTTTAGTTGAAATATAACTTTGTAGGACATTTGATAACTATTTTTAATATATACTGGCCCAAATAACTGAGGTTCGAAGGACTTATCATCTTCAAAAGAGCACTTTCACCTTAGAAAATATACAAATTTATGTCTTGCATTGCTAATTAGTTTTCGGAGACCAAATTTGATAATCCTCTAGCATATGATTACTTTTTTACTGAGCACAAACGCATAATTACGAGATAATCGAATAGCAAGTGAGAGTATCATTTGCTTATCATATCAAAATGTCTCCCTTCTACGATCAGCATTTAAATTTTTCATCTGACAAGATTTTGTAAGTATCACGCAGAGAAAGGTGTTTAAATTTCGCTCAATAATAAAGAGCAGGAGTACTTGAAAGACACAAAGTGCATTAAAACAAAAATGCGATTTCAATTCGCAATTACTTTTAATTAACGTAAACTAGTTATCAGCCAAATATTTTCGATAATCTCAATTGATATTTTTCTATTTCTGTGCACCTCAAGTGCTTGTGCTTTAGATTAAACTTAATGGTATGAACTTTTGCATAATATCGCAAGAGAAAGTAAGTTCAATGAAGCTGCAATTTTCAACGTAAAGGTGAAATCAAGCACGCCTGCAAGTTTGAGAGCAAGTTATCATGCTTAATTACTAACGATTAGCGCTTATAAATTGAAAAATCGAAGATTATAAAGTTGAGATATGGTAATTTACTTTAATTTTAACTCTTATTTTTTCATTGTAGATAATAAGTTTACCTGTAATATAAAAAAAACAGATGATATTGTCGCGCAGATGGGAGCGTGGATACCAAGGCTCGTAGCTAGACTAATGGGTAAAGGGACAGCACGAAGGATAGTAAGACACAAGTCGCACTCACGGAGACTAGCAACAGTAGCCTTTAACTGCTACTAACACACGATCGTTCCTTTATTAAATGTGCCGGCTTATATACAGAGGTTTATCTTGTAGTAACTTGAATAAGTGATATGGGGGCTTCCCTATCAGCTCAAGCATATCAACACATAGTGGTGACAATATAGAGTAGACAGGTAACGTATTTTTTTTGCACCATGCCATGCAAACTCAATATTTTTTGCTCATTTTAAAAGTATTTGTGCCGTTTTAATTTTCTCTTTTTTGTTTTCTTTATCACCTAATTGATTTTTTAAAAGTTTATACCTAAAAATAATTTTTAAAATAATTTTCAAATTTTTTGATCGAAAACCTTTCAATTCCAAATGTTGAGTTGAGAGCATTAGATTAGTTTACATTTTAATATTATAATGTAGTTGATAAAACAATATTTTTTGCATAAAACTGTTTATGAAAAAAAAACAAGAAGCAATTAAACGGCATAAAGTTGTCAAAAATTTTACTCTATACTTTATCTCTTTATTTCATCCAGACCATTTTTTTTTCTGCAGACGACAAAAAAATCTCTCATCCCGTCAGTGAGAATTCGTTTACTTAAGGGGTACATTACAATGAAAACAAGTTTCGTTCCAGTAACCTGAGGAATTATTTTGCCGTCTGCTGTATTAATCAAACCCCAGCTGCATTTTAAAAAATCAAATCGCATAGTTATCCCACTCTAGTGTTACTCATATCTCTGTTTTTTCCAATTGATAAAGAAAAGATTTTTATATCGACTATATAACGAGAACGTGTACAAACTCTTCAAACAGTTGACAGTGAGCTCTACCTGTATGTAGGCTTTGATTTTATTCAGCAGTTTACAGTTTTTATAAACAATAAACTTCACTCAAGTATTGTCGATTGTGTCTTTCTTTATTCGTGTTTTGATTAACCTCAATGATTAAAATCACAGTAAGAAGAATCATGAATAGTGGGAAATTTCACCACTAAATATATTTTATAGTTTATTCATTCTAGATTACAATGGACTTGCTTATGAATTCATATTTTCTTTGCTTTATCGTCGCTTCGATTGTTTTATTCGTTATTTACAGGTAACTAAAGTAATTTGAAAAGCAAATTTGATCGGCAGTTGAAAAGTGAACATAAAATTCAGGCTTTTTAATCATTTAAAAAGTTATGTTTTGGGCGATCTTTCAAAAATGGAAAAGAAAGATGCTTCATTAATCAATGAATAGGGCCTAATGCATATTTTTTTATAAAAAAAAGAGGCCTATGTAAAAAACTCCTCTTTAAAAGTACTTTGAGTTAACACAATTGCAAAAATTCTTCCAAACTTCCATCTTGAATCGTAAACATATTCTACAGCTTGTGTTTAAATGCTGTTTCGCAAATAGTATTTACTTTGATCATCAGTGAAAATATATTTTGTCAAATGCCTGCAATTTTAACTTCATCTTCAAATATTGCATTTGGTTCGGATTGAATTTAACTCGTAACTCGAAACTTGAGCAGTTTAAAGATGAAAATCTTTCTTTCCAAATACCTAAGCAGCATTTATATAAATTTTCTTCTTTTTTATAGATACATTACTCGAAATTTCGGATTTTGGTCGAAACTTGGCATCAAAGGCCCAAAACCTTATCCAATTGTCGGCAATACACTCGACAGCATCAATAGGCAACTACATGAAACGGACGAAGAAAATTACCGAAAATTTGGAAAAGTTTATGGGTAATTATTGTTTCGTTTATGAGTAACAAATTTCTGTGCTAAACTAAATAAACCTTTTGCTAACGTGACAATTCATGTCTGCTTTACAAAACAAACTTTTTGACTTTTCACTTTTCACCCACATTTTTAAAATAAAACATAAACTTGTGTCCCATTTTTTCTTTTAAAATGGCACGCTTCCCGTATCTGAAAATTCGACTTAAGCGAACACTAATGCGAATCCTTTTTACAGTCTTTACAAATTCATTTAACCAGCTTTCGAAAACTATTAACCCGAAGGCAGCGCTTGCGTTGAGAGTTTCTAAAACTATTAACCAATTTTCAAATAATTTAAACTTTTACTTTCAGAATATTTCTTTTCAACAAACCCGCACTTTTCATAAACGATCCTGTCATCATAAAGAAGATATACGTTAAAGAGTTTTTCAAGTTTGTCAACAGATTAAACACGGGTATTAGCGATGGAGTTACGGAAAATATGATGATACACGCACAAAACGACAAGTGGAAAAAATTGAGGACCAAAGTGAGCCCCACGTTCAGTTCAGGAAAAATGAAGAAAATGTTTCCCATAATTGAAGAATGTGTGGAAGAAATAATCAAAAAGCTCGACGAATTCGTGATTTCAGGAGAAAGTTTCGAGGCAAATAAAATTTTTGGTTTCTATGCTCTTGACATAATAGCAAGAATAGCTTTTGCAACGAAAATTCACGATGAACGTAGCCAAGACAATTTTTTTGTAAAGCATGTCAACGGCCTATTCGAACTGTCATTACCTCTGAAAATATTGCTATTTGCCTTTCCATCTCTTTATAGTTGGTACGCGCGAACGTTTCCCTCACCATCAATTAGATTTTTCAGAAAAGCTATTGAACACATAATAAACGAGCGAAAAGCAAATTTCGTCCCAAAAGATAACATTGTTGACTTCTTGCAATTATTGCTCAACGATGAAGAATCTGCAATCAATGAAGAGAAAGAATCTTTTCCTTATTTTGGAAGCAACGAAGAAAAACTCGATGCCAAATTTAAGAACACAAAGCTAACCAAAGATGAGATATTTGCACAAAGTCTACTATTTTTCCTCGCGGGTTATCACACTGTGTCAAATACACTGACATTTGCTTTCTATTTGTTGGCGATGAATAGGGAAAAACAAGAAACGCTTTACGAAGAAATAAAGAACGAATTCCATATTCATGGTTTGTGTTACGAAAGTTTTTCACGAATGCCTTATTTGAATGCTGTTGTCTGTGAAACTTTGCGAATGTATCCTGTGGCAACAAACACGGCAAGAACAGCAATAGAAAACTGTTACATATCTGAAATAGATTTAACGATACCGAAAGACATGACTGTGATGACATCGATTTACGCCATACATCATGATGAAGAATATTACCCGAATCCGAATAAATTTGATCCACAAAGGTTCCTCTCAAAAACTGCAATTCCTTCTTATGCTTATTTACCTTTCGGTGCGGGACCAAGAAATTGCATAGGAATGAGATTAGCTTTAATGGAGGTAAAACTTGCTTTATGCCTCTGTATATATAAATTTAAGGTGAAAAAGGGTCCAAACACACCATCTTCGTTGAAAATTGCAAATCAAATGGGACTCATGGGAACAAATGAGGCTTTCGTGAAAGTAACACTTAGATAAAATTTCATTAAAATATTCAGAACAAACAACTAGATCTTTCTGTAAACTTTTAACGTTTAAAATCTTGTTAGCAGATTTAAGAATTCATGTAATAGAATGCCTTATTTTTCAAGAAAAAATTATTAAAGTATGCATTGAGATGATATGTTTGAATCATGAATATTATTGTGCTTAATACTGTGCAACGCAATTGTTTTGAATCGAACGCGCTTTGACTGCGACCTGATTTCGGCATCAGGCTTCTAACTTTAAGCAAGCTTATTTATAATGTTATAAAATTTCACCTCTTCATTAAGAGTAATGATAGTGTTTTGAGAGCGAAAGGCTCTTTTATGTGCTTTTAATGTGGTTTAGCGGCTAAGCATTTATTATATTATTGGCTAGTTTGCTAGAGATTTTGTTTTGAACATTCTCATACACATAGACTCATTTACAAAGCTCTTGCTGGTTATAGAGAAGAACTAATGAAATATATTCTCTATGTTTCATTTTTGACCCAAAATTTTTGTCACAACGCATAAGATACATTGTATTATGAGAAACAATAATAATAAAACAGGAAGTTAACATTTTACATTTCGGTCAGAAATTCCGTTCAAAGCAAAGAGGTACTCACTGAAAATAAAAGCAACATTATTGTGAAAATTGTATTTTTTAAAGCAATGAGCTTACTAAAATATTATTTTTAAAATTATCTCAAAATTAGAGAATGCCGCAACATTCCGCTATCGGCATTTAAACGCAAAACAGACAGAAAGTTTGTTTAAATTGCGAAAAGGTCTAGGAAAAAGCAAATAAATCGATTTTAGCTATTTTTGTCAACGTACGGAAATAGCAAAAATGCCTTCGCCATATCGGTTTCCAAGTGTGGTTAAGTTAACGAGACCGATTTAATGAAAAGCGGATTTTGCACATAATTTAAGGTTGTTAGTAGTCTGAATCTTTGTAAATCCATCTTGTTACAATGTCCGCATGCAAATAAAATGAGAGAATTTGGTCAAACAAACACTCGGCTAATGATTAATTTGTTAATTAATTTAAAAATTTTCGGCATTTGGCAGATGATATCAAAGAAAATAAATTATGATACTAAATTCCTTTCGGACAACCAGGTAAAATGCGATTTTTAGTGGATTCCTCTGATATCCGAGCCAGAGCATCATAAAATTGAATGAATTCATTCCGAAAGGGCCTTTCTAGTAATATATACATTGTTGGATAGGCCCTTTCGGAATAAATTCATTCAATTCTCATTTTTAACAATAAGCCATTTCTTTACCTAATTGCTATGAAATTGAGTAGTTTTTATAAAAAATTAACATATCGGATTCTTTTCTAATAAAAAATGGTATCGCCGGGGCCGAATTTAACATTTCCGAACTTTTTATCAGGAATTTTATCACAATAACTTTAAGCATATGACAGATGTGAAAGCATTGAATTTCTGAATATTTCTCAAAAAAACATTTTTAATTTCAAAAACTTTGAAAAACTTTAAAAACACTTTCGCGGTTATCTCTTTCCGCTGTCCGAAAATGTAGGAATTTTATCCAACTTTTTAAAAATGTTTCAGTACGTATAATGGAATTTTATATTTAAGTATTCAGAACCTAGTCTTCAACTTTTAATAATAGCGGAGTAACAATGCGACTAATCTCGTGATTAAAATTCGATTTCAGTAATTAAAGCTCTATGACAAGGTTTTGTTATTCAGAATTTGTATTTCGTTATTTTGTTATCACAAATTTTTACCTTAATTTCAAAAGATAATTTACTTGTTTTCAAGTCTAGAGCGTTTTAAATAATTCATTGAACTCTGATAAAATTATTTAAGATGGTAAAAACGCTTAGGCTTGTGTTTCAATTAAATTTCATTGCTGATTTTAGGACTCAAAGCAAAAGAGAAGTGGCACAAATCAGAGAAGAAATAGCAACACAGACAGCAATAAGCAAAGCAAACAAGCAAATAGAGGATCAAATGGACAACAGCAAAGAAGAAAGAAGAAAGAGAGTAATCAAGAATATTCCATCATAAAAATCCCAGATATAACTCCTCGAATAAAGTGCAAAGTAAGATTGTCAAAACTGAAAAGAGAAGAAGATTGGCTGTTGCTTGAAGAAGAATTTTTGCGCACAATTCACTCGGATAGAAATGTGAGTTTAGAAGAGGATCGCGAAAATATGTACATTGAAGAAGTTCGAGGCACTCCAATGATGGTGGCTACTTTACAAGAATTGATGGGTGAACGTCATGCCATCATTTCCGTTGGTCCAAATGAGGTTGAATACTATGTAACAATCAGATCTATTGTTGATAGAGATGCGTTAGAGTTGAATTCGAAAGTTTTGGTCAATTCTCATAATTTTGCTATTGTTGGTGTGCTTAAAGATGACTGCAACCCATTACTCACTGCAATGCGAGTAGACAAGGCACCTCAAGAAACATTTGAAGACATTGGTAAGTTATTTGTCGTTAGATCAAAGCTAAAGGAGTTCATTTCATTTAAGGAGGCCTCGAAGAACAAATTCAAGAAATAAAAGAAACAGTAGAATTACCCTTAACGAATCCAAATTTGTTCGAGGAAATGGGAATAAAACCACCAAAAGGTAACGAAATTGTTATTACATCGCTTTAGAATATAATTCTTTATTTTTTCAGGTGTCATTCTTTACGGACCTCCTGG
Organism: Dinothrombium tinctorium; assembly: GCA_003675995.1. Lineage (NCBI taxonomy): Eukaryota > Metazoa > Arthropoda > Arachnida > Trombidiformes > Trombidiidae > Dinothrombium > Dinothrombium tinctorium. The sequence goes on along the minus strand of NCKU01003332.1, from coordinate 2,107 downwards.
AACAGGGAAAACTTTATTAGCTAAAGCAGTTGCAAACTCTACATCAGCAACTTTTTTACATGTAGTAGGATCTGAATTAATTCAAAAAAATCTTGGCGAGGGACCTAAAATGGTAAGAGATATGTTTAAACTTGCAGCTGACTACGCACCTTCAATCATATTCATTGATGAAATTGATGCTGTGGGTTTCAAAAGGTAATCCCTTTTAAATATGAGCATTCGTGCTGATTATTTTGCTGAACTCTAAGGGATGACACGAGTTCAGCAGGCGAAAAAGAAGTGCAGCGAACAATGCTCGAGCTTTTAAATCAGCTAGATGGTTTTGATGCACTGCCAGATGTGAAAATAATAATGGCAACAAATAACATTCAAGCGCTCGATCCAGCATTGATTCGACCCGGTCGCATAGATCGAAAAATTGAGATTCCTCTTCCAGATGATCGCGTAGGTCTTATTATCGTATATATCGTTTTATCTTTTAATATTTTCGCATTTTTCAATTTGCAAAATGTTTTTTCAATGTATTTCAGGGAAGACGAAAAATATTTGAGCTTCAAACACAACGTATGACAATGGATAGTGATATTGTTCCAGAAAAATTAATTATGGACAGCGAGTTTAGGTATATTTGCTGCATGGGTTTAGCTGAAAATTCCGAGACTACAGCTTGAAGTTGAAAATATTGCGTGCAAAAGAATTTCACAAGATTTCGGCAACAAAATAAATAATATGAAATTATAATAGAACCTCGTTTTCATTAACCCAATTTTGCTAGAAAAATGTTCATCAAAGCGAGCAGTTCATAAAAAAAGGCTTTACCAACACTTAAGATAAAAAATTATTTTAAAACGCAATATTCATGAAAACGAGGCTTTATTGTTCGATTTGAGTGTTTGCTTGCCCAAATTACTGATTTTTCTCTTTCTAACTCGTTCAGTGGAGCAGATATCAAAGCAATGTGCACCGAAGCAGCGTTTCTTGCATTACGCGAAAAAAGAATGAAAGTAACGGCGAAAGATTTCGAAGAAGCGAAGAGGAAAGTGACTTTCAAGAAAAAAGAGAGGGAGAAAGATGTTTACTTATAGTTTGAAGTCAACTGTACAAGCTTTTCGTCTTTCATAAATGTTTAAAATAAAAATGATTACCCAACTCAAGCTTTAGGATTTAATACAAGGTGTGTGAATTAACACGTAACACATGCTTCATTAAATAACTTAAATATTTTAAATCGTTTACTGTTGATCTTGCACTTAATTTGTAGCTTGGTTTTCGTTACGGATTTTGACATGTTTTCCCGATATCACCTCTACCTTTCTCTATTAACTGAATTACTCGTTAAGAATACTTTTTAGGACATTATCGAGCTTTCCTGTCAAAATACAATTGATTAAATGGTTGAAAACAGTTTTTAAATCTCCAATTATCCCCTCACTCCTTATCCAAACTTACAGTTTCGGAAAAAATGTTTGTCCCAGCGATAATTGATGGAGAAACGCAAGCTGAGGGTGCGTTTCTCAATTTAAAATAAAACTTTATTTCATAAATGAACAATATAAAAAGCGATAAATGTTAAAATGTAAATAATTTCTTAACTTACCATTGATGAAATCGAAAAATGATGAGCTTGAGTGAAAAGGGTTGATGATTGCTCAGAATCGTCGTTTAACAGACGATAAATCGTGAACCATTTTTGCAAAACAAAATGAGTCACACTGAAATCACTCATTATTTGCACACGTAAATTTCACATTTGTAAAGTGAATTTTGAAAAAATATTTGCGAATTTTTGTATTAACAAAATGAACATTTCACTTTGCTTTGAACTTTAACTGTTTGCAATCGCTTTTAAATGTGATATGAAAGCACGAAAAACAGTGTTCAATTTGCTGACCAACGTTCGAATGGCGTGAAATAATGTGCATGGAGGCAATACATTTTCTGAGGCAATAATGAATCTATTGAATTAAGGTTGCTCACTACATTTCCAAAGAATCAAAATTTGAATAATTTTGAAGTGTTTATTTTTAAAAATTATTTAAGAATTCTTTCTAACTTCTTGTTCTAACTAACACAAAAGCAAGTTAATTGACTTGTAATGAAATCGTCA
>NCKU01003331.1:0-15460 GCA_003675995.1 Dinothrombium tinctorium | reverse complement strand
GAAAAAAGACAAGTTCAAGTAATACAAGAAACTTCCATTCAAAATACACCGAGAAAAGTTATTCGGGTTGTCGAAGATAGGAAAAGCACAGAAAAGTCATTCGTTAGTGTAACAGTTGATATTTTAGCCAATGATAATGTAATATGTGGCAAGGAAACGAAGAGAAATGCAGTTACCCGAAAGGTTAACTCACCGGTTAACCCAGGGGTTAACTCGACGGTTAACCGAACGGTTAACTTAGCAGTTAACTCAGAAGAGAAAGAAACGATTGACGATACAGTTAACTCTAAGTTAACTAGAAGTCGAGTTAACCGAAATAGTAAAGAAGTGGATACAAAAATTAACAAAGTGGTTAAATCTAAGTTAATAGTAAATATTCCTCACACAAAAGTTAACCGAGAGTTGGTAAAAAGCGAAAGTCACAAAATAATTAACAGAAAAGAACAACGCACAGAAATCGGCAATATGCATGGTAAATATACAAAAACCCGACAAATTGAAGAAGCAAAAGCAATGCACCGACAGCCCAATCACCAAAGAAGAAAGGAAATGGACGAATTGTTAAGATGCAATCCACACAAGACGAAAGCAATAAAAAAGAGTCGAAAGTTAGCTTGCAAAGACGAAAATATCTTGGACGAAAAACTAAAGTTAACCGAATGGTTAACTATGTTAATTCAATGGTTAACTGCGTTAACACATTGGTTAACCAAAAAGTTATTTTCAAAAGATAATTATTATGACGAGGGACCGTCATTCGATGGCGGCGAGAAAATGTAGCGCGTGTTCATTACTTGTGTTATAGCGCGTGTTGTTAATTGATTATATATATAATGCATTGTTAATCGTCTGCGAGAGAGTTCTATTCTGAACCTCAACGAGTGCAGTCGCATCTCGGCTTTAATAAAAGTTCTTAATTCTAATACCATTCCAGAGTGCTTTTCAATAATTAAATACCTCTTCTCAGTCAAGTAACCTTAGCGTTACAATACTTTTAACTATAATAAACTGTTTCAATTTATTTAATAAGGTTTGAAAATAAGTACTAATGTAATACAGCAAAACAGACTACGAGAAGAAATTTTTTGAATCGGGTTTACACTTTATACTCTGCTAAATTAAAAAGAATTGTTTCACTATATTTTTTATTTTTATCATATTTTCTTTATTTTTAAATGAACACAATGTGCAGGTGATTTTTAACTTTAAGTTATAAGCGCTTCTTAAAAATAATTTAATAAAAGAACTATTTAAGATGTAAATGAAAAGTTATTTAATAAAAATGAAAGATAGCAAAGCTTTGTATTGTAAGCACATACCCGAAGCTATAATTTTATATTTATTCAAATTTATACAAAACTAATTTCATGAAAATTTGCCATATTTATAAACAAAATATTAAGGAAATGCAGCAATTAAGCACCAAGTTTGAATTCAAAAGCGAAAAAACTTTGATACAATTGAATTTGGAACAACAAACATATTTAAAGAATTTGTCGAAATTTTATAAAATTTATTTGCAATTTTAATACTTCTTTGACTTGTTAAAGAATAAAGCTTTGGTTTAGACAAATATCTATTGATATCTCCTCAAAATTTATAAAACTACGACCAAACTGGGCTTACTAACTGGTATCAGGCTTTATGTAGCAGTTGATGTAAAGCTTGAAAAATTTGAATACTTGTGACATATCTGTTTTTACTTTTTATACGTTACCCTAACGAAAATTTAAAAAATATATTTTTCATCATAAAACATGTCATTCTCATTTTCATACTTTTACAAATGTTAAATTTTTAGCATTGAGTTTGGATAAAGATAAAATGAGAGTTAAAAAAGAAAATGTACAAATGAGTATAAAGACAAATTTTATTTTTCTATAAAACGTTCGATTGAATAAAATTAATGCAAAATTTCTTTGACGTACTACCGTTTCAAAATAAAATATTTCGATAATCGAACTTGATCTTCCCTGCAATACCTCACAAACAAAAAAAAGCGTTTCACAAAAATTGCGATAAAAAAGTGTCGATTCAAAAAATGCACGTTAAATGAACAAACGAACAAACTATAAACATTACTAATATTGGTAATAAGCAATACTCGTATTAGTTATTAGTAATAAGTTTGTTCGTTTATTCATTTAACATACATTTTTGAATTAAAAATTTTTTATCGCAATTTTTGTGAAACGCTTTTTTTTGTTTGTGAGGTATTGCCGTGAAAATCACTTTCGATTATCGAAACATTTTAGTTTGAAACGATAGTACTTTTATTGATATAATTTAATAGAGAGATTCTGTCTGAAAAGAAAATTAAATGTATAGCAGATTCTATTGGTGCAAAAAGTGAACAACTTAAGTTTAATTATTTAAGAATTGGACTTTTAAAATAGAAAAAAATTGCGAAACATTTTTGGATAGGAACAGGGTTTTATCATTTGTATATGTACTGAGTGAAAAACAAAGCACTACTTGCAAGTGAATATAGTCTTATTTTAAACATTGAACGATAAACATCTAATTTTGTATACAGTATGCGTAAAAAGAAAAAATTGATTGTTTCAAATTCAACGAATAGACCATTTCGACCACCATCTTCGAAGCGCTTATATTCTCCGAAAATCTTTTCAATTCGTTGAGTGATTTACAATATTCATCTGCTATTCGAACCTTTTCTTTTCATTTTCAATTCCGGGTATTAACATTTAAAATGCTGATTTTCATAAAGCGTTGAGTTTATTTTGCGACACAGTGTATTTTACATTATTCAAAATTTCTATTCTTGAATAGAATGAACTAAAAAATATTGAAATATAAAATTTTAATGAAGTAAACTCACTAAAATTTTATGAAGAGAAAAGTTTAAAGATTTAGATAAGTAGAGATATAAAATATAACCAACTAATAACTTGCTCAAGCGTATTTTGTATTCGTCCGAGTGTATTTTTGGATCTTTAATCATCATATTTGGGTGATTGTAGCCCAGGAATGTATAAATTAATTCCGCGTTCCTTTTGTATATCTTTTTCGCTGCTTTTGGCACAAAAAACACAATTTGCTACTATAATATTTTGTTTACAGGTTGACTGTTTGCAATGTATTCATTGCCTTGTCAATCGATGAAAGAAGAACTTTTATACCCTCAAAACGCAAGCGATTGCATTCGGCAACGAAATAAACAGACACTCCTCGCGAATAGATAGCTTATTAAGCAAAGATTTTACTCAATTACTTCCATACTTATATTCAGATCGCAGTTCTCGCAGTTTCACTCATTAGTAAAAGTTTGATATAGTAGAGAAAACATAGAAAGCGCTTTTACTAAGGGAAAACTTTAATTATAAAAGTAAATGTAATTAATGAAACAAAGTTTCTGTTCTTTTTCATAAACTAGGAATAAAATTCGATGTTATTGAGTTCTTTGTGCTCCTCCATTATCAACTCAATTCACTGGTTTTTATTTTGTTTCGCTCTCAAATTCACAAAATTGAGTTTCTTTTTTTTTTTACTTCGCGAAACCAATTTTTTGTTTCATTTTTTGTGGAGCGAAAATTAACTCGTCAAGCCAAATTATACATATTAAGCTTAACAAGTCTTAGTACTTCTCGATATACTTTAATTCAAATGTGAAGGATGAAATGTGCAATCTAATAGGCACTTTACTTACGAGTTATTGAATTTTAGGCTAAAAAATTCCATTGCATCGAGCGTTTTGTAAACTATTCTTCATTTTTTATGTTTTGAATTTAAAAAATATGAAGCATGCGGAAAGCTGAAAATCGTAAGATTGAATACAAGTTCCAAGTTACATTTTGTCACTCACAAATAAGAAACGAGATTTTAGTTCGTTTCACAAAAAGATTAAATAATTAATTTTTTAAATTCAGATGCCAAAACAACATTTGATCGCTTCCAAAAATTTGCATGTTCATAAACACAAATCAAAGATTGGAAACGTTTTCATGTTCTGGTTACTTTCTAAAAAAATTGTTTAAATTGCGAAACGAGAGAATATTTTTCTTTGTAATAAAACCACATATGCGAAGTTTTAATTTACATTTGAATGAATCGCTAAAAATTTATGCTCTAGAAGCAAACTTTTCCACAAATTTTCATTAAGATGATTTTAAATGAAAATCGATCTCAAGTAACTATTTTTACTCTAAATCAAATAATCTCTCGTATGCACAGAACAACAAATAGCTTCACAAAAGTGTTTGAAAATTTTTTTTTTGAAACATAAAAAATGCTGCGACCATTTCCGATATTTACTTGTAAGAGAAAATGAATGTCATTAATATAATGACAACGCTACTTGATACAAAGTTCTCAGATTATTTTAATTCGCAAATGGTTGTGCCTGTAATTTAAGAAATTAAGAAAATAATGAAATAATTGAGCTAAAACTTTTTGCTTTGATACAAAATTAAATGAGAAGCAAAAGAATAATCGAAATGAAAGCTCGAAGTCAGACTATAATTTATCTGGACACTTAATAAAAGATTACAGTCAGACCTCTATTAAGTAAATAAGTTGGAGTGTCAAAAGTTAGTTTTACTTTATAAAATTTACTTTATACAATTACTTAAAAAATCACTAATTAATGTTTGTTTCATTACTGAGACTTTTTTAATTTCTATTTCGACGATTACATCTTTAATTTATTTTATGATAGTCGATATATCTTCGGGTAAAAGTCAAGTTTACGTGCTCAAACGAAAAAATATTTTGAACACTTTTCTTTACTTATTTTGGAGCGAGGATTTCAAATCTGTAATTAGTTTTTGGCGGCAACCTTCAATTCAAAAGTTAGGCTAGGTTAGGTTACGATTTTGGTACCTTTGCACGTTTACCAAAATCGTAACCTAACCTAACCTAACCTAGCCCAGCCTAACTTTATCTAACCTTGCCTAACCTAACCTTACCTAACTTTTGAACGGAAGGTTGTCGCCAAAAACTAATTACAGATTTGAAATCTTTGCCCCAAAATTAGTAAAGAAAAGTGTTCAAAAAATTTTTTGTTTGAGCACATAAACTTGACTTTTATCACCTTTTTACCCATTCATATATTTTAAATTTACATTCAAAGAAATTAACACTAAAACCGCAATCTCGTAACTTGAGCACTTACAAACTGAATTGTTTAAACTCTACTTAAAGCAACAATATGCTTAATGTTTATACTAAATGAATGAAAATTGACGCATTTTGTGCAATCTAAGTGTGAGAACGCTATAAGTTTACATTATTTCACTTTATGAGTGATGAAAATAATAGCATTGAAATTGAAAACAAGTAAAAATTTAAAAAACAAAGTTTTACTTTAGTCACAATTATTTTTCTATCTTTCAACAATCGGACTATTAAATTTTTTAATTTTACACAGGTTTTTACTTTGTGGGAGTTTACTTTAAAAAGGTCTGACTGTATCAAGTTTTTCAGTTTTTTTTTCATTTAATTTATTGAAAGAATTAATTAGATTAAATGTAATGAAATTAAAAGCTTAAAAGAAAATTTATTTTAAGTTTAATTATTATACTTATTAATTTAAAAGTTATCGAGTTTAATTAATTACTAAGTTTATAAAAAATAATTTATAGCGTGCAAAAGTCACGCAAGGCTTTGTAATTGAAAAGTATTTTACTTTTTTTTCTGACGCACTTAAAAAACAAAAATATGGTCAGAATTGGCCGAGTATATATTCAGGCCTTTGGTTCTTAAGTGACAATTAAAAATAATATCGTATTTTATCAGATTCATTTACCAAATTTGAGAAATTTTAAAATTTTAGGAAATACCTTCTCAGTTTTTCAAAAATTGAGTTTATTTTAAAAGTTAGCAAAATTCAAATTTTGTGCGAATTTTATTATACACTATCAATAAATACAGCGCTTCCATTTTAGCGAAAGTAATAAAAAGACCTTAGGCAAATAATTCCTCAAAAAATTAATTTCTATTTATATTTAACATAAAGCTTATTCATGATATTACAATAATTTTAAATTAATTTCTGGCTATCTAACTGAAATACAAAATTACCAATAAATTGTGTCGATAGGTATAAAAACAATGGAAAATAAAAATTTGAGGTCGTTTCTAAAATACAAGATTTTCAAGCAAAAAATGAATTTATTTGAAACTTTATTAAAAAAAATCATTTTAAAGCAACACGATTTTACCGTCAAGCAATAAAACATATTAAAAAGCGAAGCAAGATTTTTTAAAATTATACTCGAAAAATATTTTGGAAATTATCAGAATCAAAGGAATTTGAAAGAACTCTTTCTAAACAGATGAAAATCATAAAACATGCAATTAACACTTTAAGTCTTGAGCAGAAATGCTGCAGTTTTATGAAACATGTTTTACGCTTTAACCTTTGTGCGACTTCACTTGCGACAGACTTGATGTGGCATTAAGGCTGAAGAAGATAACAAGTGGCAGATGTTTACTTTAATGGGGAAGAGAATGATGCCACTCTTTGGAGCAATTATCTCTTTTAATCAAGGTAAGAAAAAGAACACTTTGACTTGTTAATTATTGTTAAATAAATTCAAAATAAGGTGCAAAACAAAAAGCTCTTGGGAATTTCATATTTATCACATAGAAATATTTTGGTGCATTATGAATGAATCCTTTTTGTCGTTGCCTACTTTCGACTATGCCTGTGATACATGTTTTGTTTGAATTGTTGTGCGAATAATGATGATAATATGATTAAATAATTATCATAAGATTATAAAAGGAGGCATTTATCAGAAATAAAATTTGAAACTTAAAACTTTAAGGAATGAAATTAAAAATATTTTTAGAATCTGTAATACGATGTTGGACAAGATGTGTTGACTTTGATTTCTCCAAAAGTATAAGTTATAATACGATGAACTTATTTTTGATTTGTACTACTTAAACATTTATCGAGTTTTCTATTTAGTTTATAAGCAGAGCCTAGGAATATTAATAATTCAAGCTTAATCAATTTCTTTTTTCAATATAAAAAAAGTCACTCATTGAAATTGAATTTTGAAATCTTATTTAAATTCACAATAACTTGGAAATTTATTTATTATTTCAGAAAATTATTCGGAAAATTTAAAAACCTTCTTGAAATTTTCGTTTTCTCAAGAGTATTAGTTTAAAAAAAGTTAATTTTCTTGTAAGTACAAATACGGTTTTTCATATCTTAATCAAAGATTCTTAATTTCAATTAAGATTGCTCGGAACACTTTTCTGAATTATTTTTAAAACTTAAATTTACTTGTTATTTGTGGTTATATATTTTTAACTTCATTAAAAACTTTTGCAATTCTTATCTTTATTAAAGTTTAAATTACAAGAGATGCTTAATAACGCTTTTTCAAGAAATTTTAAAACAAGAAAATATTCAGAAGTATTGTAAAGAATGTTTAAAAACATAATATTGCTTTGCAAGCTTTCATCTTGCCTTTTTTGTTTTTAAAGTTTGTGAGTGATTTTTGTTAGTTTCAAAAAGTAAAGAAATGTTTAGCTTCTTAAGCTTGGGTTCAAAAACATTTTTCAAAATCGCATTGTCAGAAAAAAACTCACTTTAAGAATTTAAAATGCAAATCAAACTCACAAAAAGGAACTCTTTGCCTCAAAAAATTACTCAGATAATCACTTCTGACAGCTTAGTTCTAAGAGTGCTAACCACAGCTTTGCTTTAGCTTTTAGCTGTTAAACTCATTTTTTGAACTCTAAAATATTTTAAAGTTATTCATATGAGTTCTTCGAAGAGTTTGATTTTCTAAACTGTAGAACACTTCTGAAAAAATCTGGCCAACAATGCGCAAAATTCCTTTATTTGAATTTCAATCTGTTCTAAAAATAAACAGAATGTCTGAACTCGGACTGAAATTGAATGAAATTAATTATACTTCAATGATCAAACAATTAAATGTCTGCTCCACGTCACGCCGCTTCAAAGAAGAATGTCAGCAATGTCAGAATAGTCTAATGGGAGTAATTAATAAAATAATTTTTAGCAGAGATTTTATCAGCACAATCGGAAATTGTGAAACGCATCAAAGTCACAACTTGTATTTGTTTTGCTAAAAATATATAAGCTGCACTTTCGTTTTTACTTACTATTTTTCTAATTAAATCTGTTTTTTAGTCGAATTTTAATTTTAGTGTTGAGCTGAAAATATAGAAAGACACACATTCAAAGAATTGAATAGAATAGAATGACCAGAATTGAAGAGATTCAAAATGATTTTTAATTTTGAAGAAGTGAAAGAATTTAGGAATTAACTTACAAAGGCGAAAACGAAAAATAAAGTAATTTGCTTACCATCTTTGTCGTAATGTTTCCAAACATCCATGAATTGAATAGCTGTTAAGTTTTTAAGTTCGCGAGTTTTGCTATCTCTGAATTGTCGCATGAAATTGCTCGAGCGTTGTTCGGCGGAGTCGCTTTCACTCATTGCTGATTGATTCTCAGTGTTAAAACAAAATGAGCTCTCGAATTTCCTGATGGTTTGCAGCACAGAGAAGCTTCTTTGACAGACACTCAACAGTTACGTTTCAGGTGTCTGTTTCTACTATTTCATTCGCGAACGAACCAAGCTTTAAAAACGTTAGGTTCACGCGCATGAATTTCACATTCTACTCCAATCAATATTTGCTTTTTATGGAGTCGGTTGCATTTATTCAACGTGAGGCCAATTTCCAATAATTTTGAATCTACTGATCGTCACTCACTACCGATCTTCAGCGGCCTGAATTCTGTAAGTGTTCTGCATTGAAGTTTAGAAGAACAAAAACAACAATTCTGCATCTCTCAATCTCGAGTGCTTTCGATGATTTTGGTGCACTTCATTTTGCTGCGACAAAATTCAAAATACTCTAGTTTTGAATTTCAAAATTGTGTTTGATAAAGCCTAAGGCAAGTTCGTCTTCAAATTCACGATGCATCGTTCTTATTTGTACTTGAGCAACATCATAGTTTGTTTCTCTTGATTTTAAATCAGCAAATTTTTTAAGTTTCTACTTGAAATTCTTGCACAAAGAAGAGGAGTAGGTTGTGTTAGGGTGACAAAATTGGATTAGAAATTTTTAGTGAAGACGAATTTCTTTAACCAAACCAAATCAAAATCTTTATAAATATGTTAAATTGAAATGAAGGCTTTCGATATTTTAAAATTTGTGAACCGAAAAACCGAGATACTTTGCAAGCAATCACATTCTCCAATTTTGAATGATTGTGATAAGCAATAAAATTACGTAGGAGTTTGAAAATGATTCTGTAATAGAAGTGAAGCTCTGTTTTTAATCAAAATGATAAAGATGTCATAATTCGTAAAATAAGACTTTATTTTAAATTTTCAAATTTATAAGTCGCTTAAACTTAATTAGTCACAATCACTGGCCAAAGTTATAATTTTATCATCGATCATTAAAATCAAAATAAAAAAGTTGTGAGATTATTGGTGAGAAAATAAAATAATCTTTGCATAAAGAACTATCGGTGACATGCCTTACAGCTTTATAGAGCATTGAGATCATGTCGTCTGGAAAGAACGAATGTAGCAGATCTGTTGACAAGAATAACGCGTTATTATCAAAGCGTCTTACTCAATTTAGCTCAGCTTCTTGATTTCTCACTTCAATATTCTTTGATTTCGACGTGATATAAATTTCAGTTTTCCTCTGGCTAATCTCTAAATGACAGCACTCAGTGGGAACATTGCGCGTTTAATGGTGAATTAGAATGCGAGCATTTTGATCGTCTGTTCACTTTGTTTTTTGATTGAAAGTGTGAAATTGAATGCTGCGAAGTGATATTTTAAGAATTTTGATTTAAATTTAATTCATTTTACTTTTGTTATTCGGTAAAAATAACGAAACAACAATGAATAGAAAGGTTTGAGAAAGAACTTCAACAGCATAAGATCTAAATCCAGCGCTGCAAACATAACGCATTCATCGTAGCGTAAACTGAAGCGAAGCACTTGGCCAACGTTTAGGCGTTGAAACGCATAATTCTGAATGAATCGATACATAGATTCTCTCTCAGCGAAAGCAGCTTTTCGTCATTTTCGGTTATTCAAAAGCATAAGCATTTCAATGCACGATTGTGAGCGAGGATTCAATATGAACAAGGCATTCGTAAAAAAATAAAAAAAAACGGCAATTTTAAATCTTTCCACCTCAACAAATATTTGAAAACGTATAGCTTTGCGTTTTGTGAAAGTTCACGCTGGCAGAACGGCAAGAAATGTTTTTTGCTGATTTAAACAAAATATGAAATAAATGTAAAGCAGTTCATTTCGAAGATCGTTTTCTCACTTCTAAAAATTGCTGAACCATTACGAAAATGAAGAACATTTGCGTTCTAAAATAATGAGGATAGATGAGTTTACGTGGTGAGTAATCAGAAGTAATTTAGAAGCGTGTCAAAATGCAGACGCAATCATTCACTGGATTAACACAGTTTTCAGTGTGAATAATATATGTCCACTAGAGAATGACACTCAGAATTAAACTCGTTGATGTTAAATGCAAAAAAAAAACTTTGGTTGTGATTTGAATATTTTTTGCTCCTTCTGGTTTTTTTGAGAAAAAATTCAATTAGATGTTTCATACTTTAGTTTATGAAACGTTTCAATTTTTTTTGTTCAGATCAATTTACTTTTGCAACTTTTTTCACTTTTGTGCCTAAAAAAATTAATTGTATTCTTGAAATGTTGAAACTCGAAGTACTTCTAAATTATTTCTAATCTTTTAAAAGCAGTTTTCTCTTTGTTTTCCTACATCTCTGTTTCTTATCTTTCTTTTGTGATTGGAATAATTGTTCAAATCTTCAAAGCTTTGTGACTTTTTTAAATCAAATTCTCACTCTGGATTGAGAATCAAAATAAAATTGGTACCATTATTTCACTGGGAAACAGTTTAAAAGTTTCATTTACTCAGTAAAACTATCGCATGCAATTTTAATGTATTTTCATTTAAAATAAGCTTTTCAAGACATAATTCCCTCAATAAGTCTAAAAAATTTTGTTTTCTATTTGAGATTTATAGATTAACAAATACAAAATAATGCTCTAAATTTCTGTTAAAAATATTTTTTAATGTAAAATGATATACTTTAATTGAATTTTTATTAATTCAACTTATTTTCTAACTGTTATTTCATGTTGGGAATTGAAAGATTTTAAAACCTATACGCCGAATAGAAGACGAATATATTGCGAAAGATCTCGACAGAATGATTCTTTGAATAAATAGAGTGCAAGAACAAAATGTCGAAATGACCCAAAAACATGCCTGTCGAATTTATCAAATGAAAAGATCAAACATACGAAATAATAGACTTTCAAAAGAAAAGCAAAATTTCGAATTGATTTGTATTATTTTACGTTTATTAAACTCTGTTAATGTAAATCAATATATATGCAAAAATATATCATAAATATCTTCCAAATGAATAAACAAAATTGCAATATAAAAAATTTGAGGATAAAGAGATGAAAAGGTTTAGAAAATGTAACAAATTTTAAATTCTTCTAAAATTCTGTTTAAATTTTTGTAAATACCTAGCGAAAGCTTGGCGCTCTTAAAAAAAGTAGTGACTTATTACACTGCTACATTACAAATCATAAACACTACAAACTGACAAACTAAAAATTGCAAAATCATAAAAACATACGAAAAGAGCTTTTCGATTGTCTTTGAAAAATTTCTGCTTTTACAATTGTGATTAGAACCTAATTTAAATTATTAACATAATGAAATTTTAATTTTTAAAGCAATTTGAAAGAATATAGTCAATTTATAAAAAAAACAAACAAAATTATATCCTATCTATTTCTACAAAATTGGGGAATAAATAATGAAAAATTAAATATCGTGAAAAAATAATTAAGAATTTTTCCAGTAAAAGAATTTGATTTTTGGAAATGATTTGGTGATAATTTTTGATGAATTTGAATCTTGGATCATCCAAAGCAAAGGGGCTTCGAGATATTTTCTCTTGTTTGAAAAAGAAAAACTATATTTCTATTATTAAAAATTAAAATCATAAACAATATCGATGTAAGCCATCAAATCTCATTATTTGAAAATCACATTAAGAAAAAAAAACTAAAACTCTAGCAATTCAAAAAGTTTTTCAAAGTCTATATTCTTTTCAAGTTTCAGTTTTATTAAACCAATAACGCAAAAATTCCTGAAATTAGAATTTTATGTAATGCATAGTTTTGATATAATGCGAGCTAAACGAAAATCTTTTGTAAAGCATGTTTGTAATAAATTATATTTGCATAAACTCATCTAATACTCTAGCTTGCAATATTCAGCATTCTTTGTTGTGTTACTAATTTCGCAATAATATTGTAAGCAATGTTTAGTTTCCCACCCTAACATTAAAAAAAAGTTAAAATTCATCAGTTCAACGAATGATATTGTGAAATACGAGAAAATCAGTTTTACTTTGATTTAAAAATTGTTCGCTTTCTTGATTCAAACTTTTATTTTACAAAATAATTTTTCGAAAATTATAACACTTTTGAATTTAAAAATTATCAATCAATGAATATTGAGAAAATTGTTTCACTAAGAAAAAAGCACGTTTTAAGTGTTGATGTGAACATCAATCAAAATGAGAAAACACTGCTTTCAAAAATAATTTTTGAAAAATTATTTTGTAAAAATATCAAAGTAAAACTGAATTTCTCGTGTTTCACGATATCATTCGTTGAATTGATGCATTTTAACTTGTTTTCGTTTTTCTAATTTTAGTTGACATTGTTTACAATATTATTGCGAAATTAGTAACATAGCAAAGATGGTAACCGACTTTCTGTTAAAAAATTTTGCCATTTTATGTGAGGCAAGGGTTATGGGTTGCAACCTTGCGTCCCTATATTCTCATTTTATGTTGGTCGGTGTGTAATTTATCAATATACGAACGCTTTTTCAGAAAGAAAATATGCAAGGCAAATCGCCCTGTTTGCCGACGATGTCTATCACTTCAGTATAGTGTTGTGAGAGCCAAAAGACATTGCAGTGGCAGTCAAAAAATTATCTTTCCTCATTCTTAAATATATATCTTATGGTAAGCAACTTCTTATCTATCACTTTATTTCAGGATGATAATAAGTCATTTTAATAAGAAGAAATTAATTTTTTCTTAATTAAACATGTGAATTGATCTTTTTTGCTGTTAAAATAAATATTTTAAGTCTTTCAGAAAAAAAATCTTTGAAACTCGAATATTGCTTAAAATGTCTAATAGAAGAGAGTATAAATAGTGAAACAATGCAACTTCTAGTTCAGGAAATGAAAACCAAAGCTAAAATAAAGACACATTGTAATGTCTTAAAATTTTCACTTTTTTAGCGTTAATACATTTAAAATGGAGAGAAAAATTATTCAAAAGTTTTGGCGATCTACAAAACAAGTTAAATTAGATAAATTTTTATCATGTTTTGTAAAATTTTAAATAAGTCTTGATTACTGAATATTTAAAAATTATCTTACAATTCAAGTTATCGATTTGATCGAAAGATTTTATCGAAGATTTTACTTCTTAAGCAAGGCAAATGGCAACTGCAGATTTATTTTTGCTATCTTCTTTTGTACTCTTGAATCTAAATGCTCTATCAATTGAGTAATAATACTGTCACAAACATTACACTTTCTTCTATTAATCTTTTGACCGTAAAATCGTTTCTCTTCGTTTTTCTGCAAAACGTTCAAAACATTTCAACTTAAGCTAGCTTCAAAGCCATATATTTTGCTTGAATAGCAAATGTGGCCTATTTTTGCAGCACATTCGTTTTAATCCATTACGCTGCAGGGAGTGAAATGTTTAAACAATCTTAAAAAGCTCTTTTACCTTAATAAGATCAAGTATTTAATTTTTTATATCCGAGCTTGTGCGACAATTTTTTTCGAGAAAACATTTATATTCGTTCTGTCAAATAAATGATGGATGTTCGCAAAGAAAGCTTCCTCACTATAATTCTAATTCAAAAAGAAAGTGACCTTTCTGCAGGTCTAATTGCCTAAGACAAAAGTATTCATTAAGGTTTTTAATAAGAAACTTTTCATAGATAATCAATCATCGTTGCGATATAATTTCTAGTGTGAAATATAATTCTTCAATCTATTCTGACAGCCATTTTTTCGAGTGCTAGAGTTTCTTTTTTATCTAAGATGTGTAAGTAATGGAGATTTTCAAATTCATTGTGCGTTGTTGCACAAATGATTTGCTTGATTGAATTTTCACTATAAATCTTTTTATCTTAAAATGAATTTTATGAAGCCCTTTTCGGAAAAAATTTTCTCTCTGCGTGAAGCTTTGTGCACAAACTGAGAAATTTTATTTTTAGCAGAGTTTTACGTATTTTGCTGAATTTTCTAAAAATTAGCATATCTAATTTCTGGGATATTTTCGCATAGTCATATTAACAAGAAATTGTAAGAACTTTTTTTGCAAAAAAATAAAGCTGTTTGAATAAATCAAGAGAAGATAATCAAATCATCTGAAGCTGAGCTTCGAGCGATCAATCGCAACAATCTCTTCATACATATAAACATGAACCGATCTTTCAATTGACTAATCCTACTGTCACAAACATAACATTTTCAATTATAATTCAACCAGCCAGCCATAGAAATTGATTCCAATCTTTTTCTGGAAAAGTTCTAAACGTAAAGCTTAAGCTCATTTTAGACCACATATGAGCGCGCGACATTATTTTGCTGAGTCAAGTGTAACGATTACGTTTTTCACCTCTCCGAAACTTTTACCAAGCGGACATTCAGTACTAACGACTGAGGTATGTGGCTGGTCTGTACTCGAATCAATTGACCTCTAACGTAAAACAATGGCTTTATTTATAAATGAATAAGAATTTGCGCGACTATAAATAACGGAGTAGCATAACAAATGCATTACAATATAGACATACAATATCGTGCACACTGACACAGATACATTGACAAATTTTATCTCTTCTAGTTGTTATTTCTATCTCTGAATTACATTGAGCTGAATATGTGGGAAATTTCTGGTTAACAAATGCCAATGCAAAAGTCGAAATCATACAAATATTAAAAAATTTTCGATGTGTATTAATAAAAAAGCAAATTATTCAATAAATTTAAATTTATTTAGTTTCTATAATCAACTGTTTTTCATGCTTTTAACGAAAATCATATGAAAATTTAAAAAGTGAAAAACATATATTTACACTTGTTATGCAAGAATAACTTAATTGCCCTGTTGTTATAATAATAATAAAAATAATGAGCTTTGTTTGCAAAGTGCATATAAAAAGAATGTTTATTAGTCAAGGAATTACATTTAGCATTTAACATTCGTTAAACTCAGATAATTTATTGCAGGCATTACTGTCCTTATTTAAAAATGAATAAATTAAAAAAAGATTAAAAATTATTATGAACTAAAAATTACTCTAATTAACAAGTG
>NCKU01003330.1:0-15461 GCA_003675995.1 Dinothrombium tinctorium | reverse complement strand
TTTAAAGTAAATTGGAGTAATTGGAGCACACAACACCGCACAAGTGATTGGATTTATTGTCGCGGCAGGCACTGATAAACCGCTCTGAATTATTTGAAGAATATAAAGATGAAATAGTGGAGGCACATCCCTCTATCAACTCCGACACTAGTTCTCACTCTCTCTTTTCTCTGTGGCGAGCATCGGAACGAGTCGTCTCTTTTCTGGTGGCCTGTAGCCTAAGAAATTCTGATTTTTAGGTTAAAGGCGACAACAACAACAACATGAAATGGTGGAGTTTTCAAAGCTTAAATATGCCGTTTCTCGTTAAAAAACACTCAATTACAGAAGTGAAGAACAGAAAAATTTCATCAATCTTTTTATGGAAGGGTAAAAAATATTGAATCATGCAAAAGGTTCTTCGGTTGTAGAAATGGCGTTAACAAAGTATCAAAAGCAAAACAAAGAGCTCTTCTCAATCAAGAGTATTTTGGAGATGAATTCAAGAAATTTGGCTTTGGTTGGCGTTAAGAGTACTTAGGGCGAGAAAAGACGTATAAGAGTATATTTTTTATTTGATTTGTTAAAGATTAGGTTTTATTGTAATAGAATTCTAAAAAGATGTAACCAGATTTTAATTTTCTCATTTGTAAAAAGTTAACATTGGCAAAAATCTTATGCCGCTGCCTAGATTCGAACCCACGCAGCTGAGGTACGCATTGCTCGACGCTCACACCACTCAGCCACTGGGGGGAAAGCTAATCGAGTTTTTAAAACTTATATTTAAATATTTCAAATTTCTGATTTTCATGAGTGCAAAAATTTTTCTTTTATTTGAAGAATCCTGGGATTCGAACCTCCTCGCCCTTAGGGCTCGGATTTCTCATGCAGCGAATGCAATCCGACACGCTGCATAATGGGCCACTGTTCCTTTGGCTCTCCCTTCAGTGTTTAAAACTTCTATTTACATTTTATCTTTTCAAACAAGTTTTAGTTTAGCGCTCGCGCCAATCATATCGATAACAGTCACCGCATGAAGAGTTACACTCATAAATATTCGTACTTCGCCCTTTTGCAATTGCAGCAAGCGATGACCAACTCGGCAATCACCAATACAAAAGCAAAATTTGTGTATAAAAGCGCAGCGCTCAAGCCACATAGAGTGCATTTCGCCGTACGTTGGAGTGCTTGCAACTAAACTACTCGTCGCTTCGCTGTCAACGTGTTCGAAACAACCGCGTGGTTCTCACCGGCATCGGTCTACACAACGCTCTCATTACCGTCGTTCTCACCGGCTCAGAATAATCAACAAGAATGTGCAACGATTGAATCGATCTAAACAATGGTTAAATGAATTTGTTAAAAGTATTGGAATGTAAATTAAATGAATATGTAGAAATTTAATTAAATGAAATTAATAAATTATTCTTTGTCTGATAATTTACAAGCGTTGTAAACTGCGTCAATATTTTTCTTTTATTCTTTTACTTCAATAAAACATTTTCGCAATGCATACTCATTAATGTTTATAAAGCAATATTCACAGATTAGTAAAAAAATTTTGTATTTTGTTGAAATCTTGAATTTGGGCAGAAGTCGCAATACTTAAATCAATACTAGATCAAGTTCTTCTATGTTTTAAAAATCAGCCCTAATGAGCATTACAAAATATAAAAAGAATTTTGAAAATTAATCAACAGGAAAGAAAGTTATGAACAAAAGTTCTAAAATTTTCAAAAAATTCTAGAAGGTTCTACTTACCCCGCAGAAGGATAACTTTTGAAGATTCGTCAATAAAAATTTTCAGCAAGATAATGTCGTGGAACCTAATCCCCAGAAAACGACTTTTAAATTTTTCGCAACCCAGATAATTACTTCATAAGGTTTTATTCAAATTTTATGTGTGTATTTAACTTAACAGCTGATGGTGCGCTGAATATTCGCTCGGCTCTTGCGATAGCTTTCTCACAACCGCGTTGTTTCTTTTTATTTTTATTTTGCTTCTTTTTGCTCACGCAATCTTTAATACGTTCCCAATACTTTTCTTCCTCTTCTTTCGACAATGCTCTTAAGTGTCCCATTTCTTGTAATTGCTTATTGTTAAGCATCTCATCGACAGCTTCTTTATTACGGAAACGCACGTAACAAGTGTTGCTTCTCTTGTCATCACCGTCAATCTGAACATTTTCTTGATTAAGGTCAATGTAAGCAATTGTATCGCCGCATATATCTCGCAGTTTCGCTTTAAAAATACTGTCAATGAAATCTTCATTCGGTTTGATCGTAAATGTTATCTTCATTATGGTTCCGCTCGCGATATCCAGTTTCTGTTTAGTCTTATTCACTATATCCATAGAATCTTGAGATGACTCGTTATGAAATGAAGTTTTAATGGTTTCAGCAGAAATCGCCTTCTTTATGTTTGTCATTGCTTCTTTTTGTAATTTCAAATATTTTTGCTTATATTCATTCCATTCGTGCTTCGACATCACTCTTAAATCATTTAATTCAAGCTCTTCGCTCTCCAAAACAGTTTTATTCTTATTTTTTCGTCTATTCTTTTTCTTTGTCTTATTTTTTGCGTTCTTAACATCACTTTCGCTCGTTTCATCTTCTGGTTGGTCTGTCGTCTTCAACTTTTTGCTCGGTTTATTCTCTTCTGAGTCTGATTCTAATTCATGTTTAGTAGCTCCATTTGTTTTCAAACTGTTTGTCTCAGGTTTTTCGTCGATCAGTTGAGAAGGAATGTTCGCTGAGAAGCGTTTACAAACTTTTATAACCGACTGTGGGCTTTCGAACTCAATAAAAGCGAAACCTTTGATTTTATTGTTGTGCTTGAAATAAGGCAAACTGATGTAATCGATATTTCCAAATTGACTAAAAATAGATTGAATCCATTCACGATCGGCGTTTGGAGGTAAGCGTTCGACATAAATCGTACATAAATCACTGTCTTTTCTTGTATCGATGGGTTTGCTTCGCCGTAATTCGGTCTCATCTTCATTGAGTTCTAAAATTTTCGAAGATTTCATAGCGATACAAATATCTTTAACGTCGTCGGTTAAAGCTTTAATTTTATTGAACTTTAAAAACTCTATTAACGGCACATAAGTTGTACCCGAACCATCGTCGCCTCTTTCGTTCATTAGTTGTTTTAAATAACGATCTTTGCGTAAATTGGCATCACTCATATAAAATTCAATCTGCAATCAACAAGCTTTAATCACAAAAACAGTTTTCATTACTTTTTCTTTCATTTCGATTCGATTACCTGTTTGCAGATAGCGGCCGCCAATCGCTTCTTTCGTTTGCGTACTTTCTTCACTTTTGCTTCGCGCGTTTCGTTCGCTTCTTTCGTTTCCATTTTATTTGAAAATAAAAGCGAATTTTCGGCGTTCGATTAAAAAACGTTTGCTAACCGTTTTCAAACCATTCGTTGGAAACGCTTTTGTGAAGGGATCGTCTCTAAACAACGTCGTCACAGAAAAACTTTGCAGTTTTGAAAATTTTTTATAAATTTAAAATTTGAATAATTAAAAATTTTTAATTTTCATTCTAATACGCATTTACATTTTTCGCTTTACTTTTCCATCCTTCTCCATAACGATTGACAAATTATAATTATAAGTGAAATGCTTTTTTTCTAATTTCATTTTGATATTTTTTTAAACAATTCATTTAATAAACGTAAAAAATTTATTGAAATAATGTTTTACAAAAAAATATATTTTGTGAATTCTGAATTCAATACAAAAATTTTAGTGATTTAAAAAAGCTCGGTTTTATTGCACTTTTCATGTAAAAATCATGATCTTCACATGTTTACATATTAATGAAATATAAGTTTGATGATAAGCAATGAAAATCGACAAGAAATCTCGTGGATTTAAGTAAAAATCGTGTACTCGTTGCCGCTATTTTCGCTAATTTTGTTTCGGAAAAATGCGACTCTGAAATTTCGAAAATTTTTCCGAATTTTGCAGCTTTCAAATGTAAATGTTACATAAATGATGAGCAGTGCGATGAAAATGATGGTTAAAATGACGACCAACATTTTCAAATTTTGCAATTTGCCTTCGATAATTGCTTCGTACCTTTTCATCTCTTCAGTCGTCGACAATTTTTCACTAATAGCACTTCTCGATTCGTTAGCGTTCTCTTTTAATTCGACTGACAAGTTATTCGCTCTATGCAAAATCATGTTCTGATCATTTGAAATTTGAGAGACCATTGCCGACATATTATCGAGTTTTAATGATAAATTTTTATGTAATTCCATCGTTTCATTATCGAACTTTTCCAATTTGTTAATTTTCTCAAAACTTGTGTTTAAGAACCGCGACAAATTAAGCTTATATTCGTCCAATTTTTGCTGCAATTCATTCGTTTTCTGTGAATAATTTCTCAATACCATCGGTGTTTTTGAATTGATTGTTTTATTCAAACCAACGATAAGCTTTTCTAGTTCTTTCATCGATTCTTTCAATTTCGCTTCATTCATTATTAATCCTTTGATATAATTTTGAGGATAACGATCGTCGTTAATTGCTAAAGATTTGTCTGTCGAATCGGTAACAATCTGACATAATTGAAATCGTTGTTCGTAGCATGAAATGTCCCAAAAATATCTCTCATCCATATCAATAGCTACACAGGGAAATCGTTTATAGCCACTGGGAAAGTCACTTCGCCATTTTGTGTAATTGAATTCACTTCCATCGATCCACATGAAAGATGATAATCCACTTGCGAGTTGTATACCGCCGAGCCAATAGCCTGATCTTGGTGAAAATTTTGACGCAACAAACCTGAACTCAGTGTCGTTGTGAATGGAGACCATTGTAGCGTTCAATGATTTGCAATTTTCATAGTTTTCAAATATATTCGCTTTTGTATTGTTCACAAAGAAGCACTTCGTTCCGAATTCATGCCAATTTAGAGGGCAATCTGCAGCATTCGAGACCTAAAATTATAAATGTTCAACATATTTGTTCAACAATTTAGAAATCGTGCTTGCTTACAGTTTGCCGAAGTAGAAATATAATTGTGATCACAATTAACGCATTCATGTTTACAAAAATTGAATAATAATCTAAAATAATACAATCAATGGCAGTCACTTGAGCAAAATTTTTGAAATTTTTGACGATTTTGGTGAGAAATAGAAAATTGTCTTAAAAAATAGTTTTGCTTACCAAATAGCTAACAAAGAGCTGAAGCGTTTGTATCGAAAATAAGTTTGTTACTGAAACTGTTTATTTTTGTGGATGTAAAAAGAGTTAAAAACTTTTGAACTTGTTTATTTTGGTGGTAATAGATCGCAGACCCAAGTGTTTCCTGAACTTATTATGCAACTTCTTATGTTTTTGTTTCAAAACAACGTTTAAATCCTTTTGTACCGACAAATATCGAAAATTTGTCGCTTTCTGTTTATCACATCATATCCTTTTTCAAGAACTCGCTTATCAATATTTTAGCTAGGTTCACGCTTTTTTTTGTTTTTCAAAATTGTTTCGGTATTTTCATAACAATAAGTATTTCAAATTTTAATTCGTATTTCATCAATTTCAATAAAGTTTATCGCTTTAGTGACACGAGAATGTGAAACTCAGTAACTGGAATGTCTATCTTACTTGTTAGTCTAGATGAATCTGTCGTCTTCACTCACATTTACTTTTTAATAATAAGATTTGACTTGTAGCTGAGCGTTAGGTTTGAGATAAACACTTTACAACAAAACGTTAAAAATGATTATCGAACGATTCGAACAAGAAACAATAAATGCAAAATGTAAAATGCGAAAATCGAAAAAGAACTATGCTTAAACATAAGCATAAACATGTAAATGCTGATCTAATTTTAATTTTAACTAACTAACGAGCAGTAAATGCAGGTGGCATTTACAACTGAAAAGACAAACAAAAACACTGACATCATTCGATTTTCCACGCAACGCTTGTTTTAAATAATTTTGATTGTTTTTAACTTTAATGGCACAAAAATTTTAATATTTCAAAATAAAAGTCTTAATTTTAAATAAATCTTACGAATTTGTAATTTTATAAGAATATGTACAAAGCTTGAATGATTTTTCATAATACATCTGTAGAATATAGAAAAACTATACAAAAATTAATTTATTATTTGATTTAACTTGCTTACAAACAAATGTTTTCGAATGCACTCGTAACCTATGATAAAACCACTTTTTAAATGTATAATCAAGAGCGAGAAAAACAGTGACAACATTAAAATTTGAGCGAAAAAATTTGAGAAAGATAGGAAAAAACCTCGTATTAGTGTTATTCATTCAATATTATATCTCTATGCATAAAACCACTCCTACATATTCAATAAAACTCGAAGTTAGTAGCAAAAAACTCTGCATCTAGTGTATTGAGCGGCTAAATCTGAGGATGCGGGGCCCCCTTCAGAATTGTCTTAAATGTACTCTATTAAGGGTTATTTAACCATTAGAATTCATTTTGGAAGGTTTTAATTTTGGAATGGACTGCTCCCGAGATATAGGCCAAAGTTCTAAAATTTTGTTAAATTCATTTTCAGCTTAATCTCGTTTAAACGTTATATTTAACGTTCAAATGAAACTTATTCAGAGTATTTTGACTAATTCTAAAGTTAAAAAATTTGTTTTAAGCTATTTTACATGAATAAAAATCGAGATTTTAATAAGAATATCTAGCGCATAATTCGTTTTATCACTCAAAACAAGCCGGATAAAAATCGATTGAGATTTCGGCCAGAAATGAAAAAAAGAAAGAAAATTTTTGCATTAGACTTATGTTAAAGTTCTAAAATGTGAAAAATTGATTTTAATTAACATTGAAAGAGTAACAAAGAAAATACTTTTGTGCATTTGTTGTTAATTAGTAAAGTAACACCATCCTGTAGAAAATGAGACTAATAAATGTATTAATCTCGGCTGTATTAAGCTAAATCAATTACTTTTGTCACTAACTTTTGTCATTTTATTATTTCAAAATGCTGAAATTTTATTCGCAATTTGTTTGCATTTTTATAATTTGTTTATAGGTTTTATCTCATAAAAAAGCAAGATTAAAACAAATTCATCTTTCATTCGTCAAAGCATCAACATCTTTGTACGAGTCAAACTTAATAATGAGCGAATCCATTGTTTTCCTCGATTTTAGTGAAGATCAGATCGAGCCTTAGCAACACATGTTCTTCAATTGCAACTGCTCTCATGAAAGTTTTCTACGTTTTCCACTTAAGTTTTTTTTTTTAATTTAAAAGCACTCGCTAGCATCAAAGCTTCAAAATCAAGGTTCGCTTTGAGGTGAAGTCTTACGTAAATTTATTGCATATACAGGCTGATAAAAATTACGAAATGATTTCAATTTTTAATTTCTTTTAAAAAAGTGGAAATTTTTTGACTTTCGCATTTGAAGATACAACATGTTCTTATGATTAATTATAAAAAATATTTAAACAAAAAAATTATAAAAATGTTTATTATTAAAAACTAAAAAATTCATTCACAAAACATCACAACAATAAAAACTGGCTCAACACCTAGAAAAAGTCTATGGAAACTGAGAAAGGATCTAAAAGATTGAAATTTGTACAATAGACATTCATTGTACTGTTCATTGGACAGCATAAAATCAGAGCCGCTAAAGTGTTAACCAAAGTTATGCATCAAAATGCAGAAAGCATCAGCTCTCCGTGTTAATGTGGACGAGTTTTGCCTTCATTCGTAAAAAAAATTACTTACGAAGGTAACTTTTTACAGTATAATTTGTTTTTAAATATTTAAAACAAATTAGAAGCTAAATTTAAATGCATTCAAGGATCATGAAGGCGTTCAAGGTACGTAGAATTTTTTACACACTTATCACATGTGATTTGAATATGAAAAATTAGATTTACCGCTGGCCATAAAAAAAACAACTGTTAATACAAATTGAATTGAAATCATTCTTTAAAAATTCACAATTTTTTATTTTCGGTTCGAACTTTGCTTAGAAATCTTTTTATAAAATTTGTAATACTTTAAAGTTGCAAACACAACTTCCGAAAATTTTCAAAATACGCGTTCAAATCATCTTTTAAAACGCTGCGGTTGTTAGCTGCAACTTTGCCCTCCCACATTCTAAATTTGTTTGTCGTGTAACTTGTATGCCATATTTCCCCGATTCTTTTTATTTTATTTGTTTTTTATCTTTGCAGGCCTCTCGAAAGAAGCTCGTTAACTCTTTTGATTTCTGTTCTATTTCAAGCTCGAATACGCTTGAAAATATTTCGAGCAAAAAAATTTTATTCAAAAACATTGGTTAACTTGTTTCACCCAATTTCAATTATCTAATTAAAATAAATATGAAGTGCGAGTAAAAATTTGTTTGCATGAGAAAACGATGAAAATGAGCGACTTTTAGCTTGCTCAATGAGTTTTTGATGTCGCCTCGCATAGAAAGTAAGTCGTTCCACTTCTTATCGAATTTTAATTTAAACACTTAAATGATTTGCGCATCATTTCTGCAAAGTAAACAAACAATTAGCTTTCTGAATTGATAGTGGTACAGACTGTCACTTAAAATAAACTGTAACGGGAAACCGGAAAAACGATCCGGTCCCGAATCGTCCGTTTCGTACGGGAAACGGACGGGTTTGGGATCACCATTTCATCCCGTTTCAATTCTAGCATAACTTGATTGTAAAATTTTCACTTTTTGGAGTAATAGAATCAACGTTAAACGGCAATTTTTTTCTTTTGCGATTCTTGAATTGTTATTAAGTTTGTCTTTTTTCATTGTGATGAACGATTTGAACTAAACTTTGCGTTAAAAATTATTGCAAAATTTGTGATACTTTTAAGATGGAAACCGAATAATTTTTTTGAGAGGCATGGGTTAAGGGCTGAAACCTACTCCTCCCATATTCTTATTTCATGTTTGTCTGAGTTTATTTTATAAAAACTCCGCTTTCTTTTGCGCTAAATGAAATGATCGCTACTAGTATTAAAGTTCAGCATAGCGCTTAGCAACTACCGCCTTTTCAAGTATTTTTATCTTAAATAATTTACTTTAAACGCCGTTTCTTTTTCTTCCTATCAGATCAAAAGAAAGCGAGGCGAAAAGGAAACAACTCAACATAAATTTTCGTGCAAAAAAAGAGTTAAATTTAAAAAAAAGCGGCGCTCCTTTTTAATTTTTTTCCAGAAAATTTTCCACCTCGATTGTGAAAGATGAGCGACGAAGAAAAAGTCAATTTAGTGACAAACTCTGAAAATCGTGAAATCAGCTTAAATTGGACTAATTTATCGTACGTGATCAAGTATAGAGAATGGCCTCAACTCGCTCATTTGAATTTCTTCGACGCATTTCAAAAGAAGCAGAAAGTCATTTTGCATCTACAGAGCGGTCGCTTAAAAACTGGCTCGTTGATGGCGGTTATGGGTAAAAGTGGGAGTGGTAAATCGTCGCTCATAGAATTGCTCTCAGGAAATAGAACCAAAGGATTAAAAGGCAATATTTACGTTACAAGCAAATCAACTTGCGATCAAAGTGCTGTTGATTTAAGTAAAGTAAAAATCGCATTTTTACCTCAACAAGAATGTTTAATTGAAGTATTGACGGTCGAAGAGTCAATTATGTATGCATCGAAATTGAAAAATCATCATTTCGAGCAAGCAAGGCATGAGGCGAACTGCGAAAAATTGCTTTCAGAGCTAAATTTAGAGCGGTGTCGAAATGTGCGGTTAGCTAAATGCAGCGGAGGTGAACGAAAAAGAGTATCAATCGCGTTGGAATTGGTGAGCAAACCGGACATTTTGATCGTGGACGAAGTAACTTCTGGCCTCGATTCTAACTCTGCCATTCAATGCGTGCAAACATTGCGCAAGTTGACGCGAAAAGCGAAAAATCCTCTCGGAATTCTAGTCAGCATTCATCAACCGAGTATAAAAATTTTGAACGAATTCGATCAGTTATACTTGCTTTCGTTTGACGGAAGATGCATCTACAAAGGAACACCTGAAGACCTGCCGAGCTACTTAGCCCACTTCAATCTTCACTGTCCTAAATTTTATAACATAGCTGACTATGCAATTGAGATCGCCTCGGCTGATCACAGTGAACAAGTGGTTAACGAGATGAGTGAATTTAATATTCAATTAGACAGAGAGATAAACGAATCAGCGATTAAAGGAGTGAAAATAAGTGGAGCCAAATTAACAAATTATCGCTTTTCTTTGTCAAGTTCTTTCGAAAACATTCTCATATTGACTAAAAGAACTGTAATTACAACTCATCGTGATCCTGTGCTTTACTTCTTACGACTATTTGTTCATGTAATAAATGCTCTCTTAATGATCGCCTTATTTGGAAATACTGTTGGAGAAGAAAGCGGGTGTATTCAAAGTGAATCAAATTCGAATGGAAAAGTTAGTGTATCATTCACGAAAATACACGATAAGCAAATGAAAGTGGCTCAAAATATGTCTTTATTTGTGTTCAATTTGTTCTTCTTTCTCTATGCTAATATGACGGTGACAATCATGGCATTTCCATCTGAGGCGGCTGTGTTCATCAAAGAGCGAACAAATGGATGGTATTCATGTTTATCATATTATATCGCGAAAACAATCGCCGAAATTCCACTAGTATTCATAATGACCACCGCTTACGCCTTTGCGATTTACTATTTCACTGGTCAATTTTACATATTTTGGCGAGCTGGTTTATTTTGCGGGATAGCTTTGCTCGTAGCTTTAATCGGACAAAGTATCGGTCTTATTATCGGCGCTCTCTTTGTCAACAATGTGAATGCCGCTGTGTTTATTGGCCCCATAGTGTGCTTTCCGTCTATGCTTTTCTGTGGTTTCTTCGTCAAACCGCATCTCGTACCAAATTACCTGAAACCACTCGCTGCAACATCTTTTTTACGATACGCACTTGAAGCAATTGTTATCTGTGTTTACGGCTTTCAACGATGTATTCAAGTCAAAGAGACACTAGTGAATTCGAGTTTAACAATTGATTCAATATTTAAATTCATTAATTTTTTGAACAAGTTAAACATAACTTATTCATCAGCGCGCCCATACATTCAAATGGTGGCTGAGAATGATAATAAAACTTTGGCAGAGTTTTATTCGTTTGATAAAGAATTTGAAAATGTTGAAGTTTCGAAGCTTAGCACTCTGATCGAATTTAATGTCGAGGATACAAAAGAGTCGTTCATTTTGTCCGAGTTCAATATCGGAAACGATCAGCTTCTGTACGAGTTTATAATGCTCGCAATTATTTTGATTATTTTAAGAATTTTAGTGTATTTTGTTTTGGCTTTTAAAGCGAAAACTCGAGAGTAAATCGAAAATAATGTTTGTCAATATTTTTAGTGAGTTCCAATATTTTAAATGAAAATTTAATAAAAATTTCTGCATCTGAATATAAAAAATAAATAAATGCATGTGATATTCAAAGTGTTTATAAAGGATACGCGAAATGAATTGTACGAAAATGAAGCCGTTAACACTCGTTAAAATAAAATAAAGATTCATTAGAACGTTTGAAAAGTTTTTCTTCACATGAAACGAAACGCCACATTTTCAAATTAATCTCAAGTTTCATTTAGCCTCAATTAAAAACTTATGTCCATTCTGAATTTAAATAATTCTTTTGGTTTGTACAATCTTTTAAAAATTCATTTGCGCGAATATAAAAAACAAATAATAGACTTTTAAAACTTGAAGATTATTTTAACAAATCTACCATTTTTCAAAAATTATCTTGACCGAATATTTAAATCACGCCTCCGCATCAAATAATTATCGCCATCTAATTGTTGGATTATTGACTAAAAAATTAAAAAAAATAACAAAAATTGTCAGAAAATAATTTTTTAGTTTGGTATAGTGCAATTTACTAAGTAATTTTTACATGTTTATTTGTTCATTACTCACTTTTCTATACTCTTATTTGCTGAATACATAAAAATAGACCTGCAAGTTTATTTTTGGAAGGGCGATTGTTTTCGCGAATTATTTTTTAAATTAATTTTTTTAAAATCATTTGCTCGAATACCATGATCAGTTTTACATCATTTTTACACAATTTCAGGGAAGGATAATTTCCTGGGCGATTACTCCGCGAAACACTAATTATTTACTTTATTTACAAATATTCGTAAATCTTTTAAATCTTCAAAGTGTAAGCGCAATTCTCACAGAATAAAATAAAAATTATTTTCACGTGGAGGAAACATGATTCAATTAAATAAAAGGTAATTTTGTAAATAGCAAAGAAAGTAAGGAAAATTCCACTCTTCCACTCTTCACCCTTTGTTTTAATGATTTTCGTGAAATCAAATGCCAAATGACGAAAATTTAAAGTTTTTTTAACATTAGTAATTTGCTTTTGTTATATAATAAAGTAAAAGTAGAATTAAGTAATAAAAAAAGTTTTAAATTACCATTTTCGCTTTCATGAGTATAAACTTCAAATTAACATTATAAATTATTCTGGCTAATAGAAACCTGTTATTTGATTAAATCGTGTTTTCGAGTTAAATTTTTTTTAAACTCGATGGTTCGATGCAGCCTCATTAAAAGAATGTAGGAAACTACGTCGTGGACATTATTCAATGAAGAAATTCGCTTTTAAACTAAGAATAAAATCAATTGTCAAAAGCGTAAACAGTCATTTTGATCGAGTGTAAGTTCTTAACGAACATATTGTATTGATCTGAATAAAATTAAAAGAAAATGAATGGATCATTTGATACAAATAGTGAAGAATTAAGTAAAACAGAGTTTGCTAATTTCGATTACTATAATGCTGATGATAACGCAAGGTATGAAATTCATGATTTACTCTGTTATGAATTCATTTTTTACTCGCTAATTAATAAAATCGTAATTGACAGTTTAGCGAGAGCATTCATCGAGGCCAAACATTGCTTAGATTTATTCTATTCGAATGAATTCGACGCTGCATTTGCAACCATCGAGAAACATATCGATCGTAGTCTCTACCATTGTCACGGTAAAAGTACTCTAATGTCGCTATACGCATTGTTGTCCCTTGAAAAGGTAAAATTTAGCATCTCATTCATCAATCAAATGTTTCGTTTTATTTTCAGATCGAAGTAGAGAAAGCAAAAGCAGCGATAGATGTAACATTAGCTTTTTGTAATCGAATGCGTCGAAATAATTCGGTGATTGAAAATTTATCATCTCTTATTTGGCAAACCGATTTCGATAAATACACAGATTGCAAGTGTTTATGCTCCTTTCCTTTTCAAAATACGAAATAATTCTTCAAAATTTATAGATCAATTACATGCGGAGCTCATTTATGCAGAAAATTTGACAGTCTCAGCAATTTTGACACTTCTGGGTGATCAACATTTCGTCTCCTTAATAAAATCCGCATTTCGTTTACGAGCAGCAAATCAAGCGTTCAAGTAAATGCGAAACTGAGCATTTGATGAAAATCTTTAATCAAAATGAAAACGTATTTAGATTCTGCCGCGATGCTTTAGAGCTAAAAAGCAATTGGGCGTCGAGTGAGATTCGCATGCAGTTTGAAAGCGGTGTGTACACTGGTATTGGCACTTTTAATTTAGTATGTAATCCTAAGTCAAGTTTCTCGAAAATGAATCGAAATTTTTTAATTTAGCTTCTTTCACTTCTGCCCGATCGCATACTTTCGTTTCTATCGTTAGCAGGCTTTTCTGGCAATTATCAACAAGCTGTCAAATTATTAAAACAAGCGACTGCATTAAAAGATGGCTTAAGATATAGAATGACAGCGAATATAATTAATTCGTTTCAATTGTATATTTCGCCATTAGTAGGTAAGTTTGAGTTAATAGCTTAAATTATACTATCGTAACTAAAAACTAAATTTTTTCAGCAAAATGTTATCATGATCGTCAATGGACCCAAGAACTTATCAATGAATTAAAATCAAAATTTCCCGAAGTAAGGTTTAAGACTATCGAGTTTAAATTAATTTAATCGATAATTTAAAGGCTATTTTCGTTCTTATTTTTTCGGCGAGATGGAGCCTTAAAGAGGGCAATATAGAAAAGGTGATAAGAAAATATTTTACTAGATAAGATAAGGTAACATCGCTTCTGTTCAGGCGATTGAAGAATTTCATAATTGCATTGCTTTACAAGATTCTTGGAAACAAGTTCATAACTTATGTCGCTGGGATTTGGTATGGGCTTATGCGTAAGCCACTTTATGAAAAAATTTCACATTTAATTGCAAATTTTCATTCATAAAAGAATCAATTCTGATTGGGAAAAGGCAGCTGAACAAGCGAAATTACTGCTCGAGACATGTACATATTCACCGGCACTAAACGCTTATCAAATTTCAGTGTTTAAAATGTTGCAAATGGAATCAGAGAAAAACGAAAGATTTGTTGATGAAGTTAACGAATCGATGAAGTAAGTTTTCATATTCTTTGTAACATATAACAGATTATATGTAACTTGTTCTAGGTTAGTGATTAAATTAAAGAAACGATACTCTGGAAAGACAATACCA
This sequence comes from Dinothrombium tinctorium, assembly GCA_003675995.1. NCBI lineage: Eukaryota > Metazoa > Arthropoda > Arachnida > Trombidiformes > Trombidiidae > Dinothrombium > Dinothrombium tinctorium. The sequence goes on along the minus strand of NCKU01003330.1, from coordinate 943 downwards.
CCAGAGAAATTTGCCTGCACTCGTGCGCAAAGATATTTAGACGATAGCTTAGAACCGATAACAGCTTTACTTGTGAGCAAAAATTTTCGTGAGGATATTTTTTCACATAACTCTTTTTAATAGGAATTGTTTTACGTTTGGAATATTTTTGATTGTATAAATGACCAATCAAAAATTGAATTTTTTGTGAGCAGAATAAACGAAAGATCGAATGCTTTACGTGAAAACGGTAATAGTGAATTGCACGAGTGAGAATGAAAAGCTTGAAATCTAGTCATGATTTTTTTAAAGAGCCTAGAGAGATGGTTTATGACGAAATAGCGAGTTTATCACTCGTGAAAGGCGTTCTAATGAGGAATTTAGGTCGCATTGATGAAGCTATCCATTGCTTTGAATCAGTGGTCGAAATGTAAGTTTTGTTGCTTTTAACCGTTTTTCTCTTTCTAAATTACAAATTTAATTTTACAGAAAACGTTTGATTCAAAACGACACATTTTTGCCTCATTTCGCAGCGGCGGAGCTCGGAGTTACTTATTTCGAATGTGGCGACTACAGTAAATCGCTTGAATGGCTGAAAACGGCGAGATCGACAGATCGAAAGTTTCTCTACGAAACTGCGCTCCACGTTCGCGTTCACGCTTACATGAAGAAAATAAAAGCAAGCGAATAAATTACTGAGCAAAAAAGAAAATTTTTAATATAATCTGCTTGTTAAAATGAGATCATTGCATATGATTAAAAAATGGATTTTCATGAAAATTTTAAATTTTATTTTTATTTTTTGCAATTAACTTGCTCCATTGATAAAGAGCAATCTGTTGGTCGGCTTTTCGTGCGCTTTTAATATTAAAATGCCGGCCTTCGCGCAGAACCTGTTCACAAGTTTTCATTCGTGGCATCACATGCTGGAAATGCTTAAAGTTTCCTAAATTTTACAAGGAAA
>NCKU01003329.1:0-15477 GCA_003675995.1 Dinothrombium tinctorium | reverse complement strand
TATTTTTAATTTTATTCACAAGCTTAAAGCTATATACAAGTGATAAATGAAAAATATTTGCTTATGCAAAGCATAAACATATTGCGATTAGTAAAAACAGTCTTTTAACATTCATTTAACCAGCTTAAAGAAATTATTAACCCAATTACTGTGAATTTTAAAATTGCTTCGTAAAAATTTTTTGTCCAAGCGATAATTTATGGTGATGCGAATAAACTGAATTTACGTAAATGATCGCTTAAAACTCTTGTTGAACAAAATAAAAAAAATGAAAACCTCAAGTTGTTTTTGGAATAAACTGAGTTTTGAAAAAATAATCGCAATTAAAGCGTATTTATCGTAAAAAAGTCTTCATTTCAGCAGATAAGTTAGTGGGTATAGTAGTTTCGCCTAGCATTAGTTACGCCTAAATAAAACAAACGTTTCTACGAGTCGATTATAACTTTAGAGATTTTTCGATTAAAAAAATTTTTACCATTCGCTTGGTAACAGTTATAGATTAAAACACAAAAGAAGAATGCGAAAATCGCATGGGAGTAGCGATTACGATGTCAATAAAAATTTTTTAAAAATATTTACCATTAGTTGTAGCTCAAAAGTGTGACTAGGCACCGTGCCGTTAGCAACTACAAGCTGAAATAAGCTTTCCTTTCGGATCGCATGTAGGACTTTAAATATTTTTGTTATAAATGTTTTGTAAATTAATATGAAGTACGTAGTATCAAGTATAAGCTTACAATAAATGAACGAAATCTTGCTTAAAAGACCACAGAATTTAAATGTGTTTTAATTGATGAATCTAACACAACCCGTTCTTACTCTACAAAACAGTAACCTAAATTCTATAAATTGAATTATATGATGTTTACTGCGATCTTTGAAAAGCATATCTTTGTCATATTCATATTATTGTCATAAAATAAACTTTACAACAGTTTTAAACGCAATCATAATAAAACAATTTTGTGTACCCTATCAATTCCCAAGTGAGCTTAGAATAGAATTTATTTGTGAAATTAAGTTTATTAGGGGCAAAAATTTAAAGCGAATCTTGGTAAATCGCTAGTCACAGTTTTTTGTTAGATTTCAACAGAGTTCGAAACATTGTAAGCAGAACAGTTTAACCTTGTTTCTTAATAAGTCTAATTTTAAATCACTCACATCTGTATGACGTTAAAATTAATTCAAATTCATCTAATGTCTTTTAAGATATAAAAATATTTTTTAAAATGGTTACGTAAAATTCTTATTTTAAATTCTTCATTGCTCTTCAATTCAAGCAATCTTCAGATACTTGAAAGCGCATTACATTTCCTCGAATTTTTTGATGAAATTTTCAAAAATTTTCCATTTTATGCTTTGCTTTTGATCGAATAATATAGTCTAAGAAATTAAAAAAACATTGATAATAAAAAACTTTTAAAGAAACTGTTCACAAGAGTAGAATGTAAAAATGAAACCTTTTCAGGGCGTTTTGAGAAGAATAAAATTAACAGTGGAATCAGACTACTTCGAAATGTTTTCCCTAGCTTTTAATCTACGTCATCGTTCACGTTTTAAAAAATTAAATTTTTGAGTTGTTCTTTTAGTTTGTCTCACATATTCAAAGATTAGACTTCGCTGTTCAAACTCAATTCAAAACTTTCTACCTCAGTAATCGTTGCAATGAACGAAGAAATTTTTTTTCTATCCGAGAGATGGTCAAAAATGATGCCACCCTTCTTGTTCGATGGACCAAATGGACCTTACAAACTTACTGCTTTCATCGTTTCGATCTTTATTTTTACCGAATGCATTGGCCCACGAGTGATGTCATCTATCAAACCATTTGATTTGCGTTTATTAATGCTCATAATTAACAGCTTTCATCTTACCGCCAGAGTTATTGGTCTGATCTTATGCGTGACATTCATGATAATCGATGAAGATGCGTTTAAATGTACGATAATTGAGCAAGACAACACGCTTCGTTCTCAATTACTTTTTTTATTGGCTTTTTTATTGTTATTATTCAAAATTGGCGAACTTTTTAATTTTGTAATCGCCGCTTTACGCAAAAAGCAAAATCACTTCGGAATATTGGCGAAATTTGCCGCCGTTTATGAAATTTTTTTAGTTTGCGCTGGATTTTTAATGTACCCATCGCCTGTACAAGTTATCAGCTTAACTCCTTATATGATTTTTTCGAGTGCTCTCTACGCTTATCTCACGATTCGATCGGCCGGCGCTTACTTTCACAAATCACTTTGGTGGGGTAAAAATTTAATTCATTTTCAGTTAATGGTAACAATTTTCGAATTGATATTCGCTTCTTTCTCCTATTTGCCAACGAGTTGCTTAATCCCAACTTCTCTTAAATTCTTAATCGCCGTGAGAATTTTTGGCACAATTATTGCTTGCGCGTATCAAGTTAAATTTAAAAAATAGATTTGAGATTTTGAATACAAATGGTCGATTGTTTGTCTGCATTTACCCTTAAAAGTGATTGATGTAGCAATATTTTGGTTAATAAATCGGATTGTTGACCAAGTTTATACGACTTAAATTGTCTTCCAAAATCTTTTAAAGTTAAAAATATAAATAAAATAATTTTTTCGGTGTTTTTAAATCGAAATTTTTCTTCTTGATAATTAAAAACAATTTTTTCAAAAAATTTCATCTTTAAACTTTATGTAATTTTGAATTTTTAACTATTAGAATATTCATTAGCTAATTATTCAGATACGATTCAAACTCTTGAATTATAAAGCTTCATTCCTATTAATTTGCTCTCTTTGCCATTTCAAATCATTTTTTACAAAATATTGCTAATGACAAATTAATTTGAAAGAAGCTTTGTATATGAGCTTGATTCAATTACTCTGACTTTTGGGCAAAAAAAGATTTTTTCATTGCAAAAGGACCTGTTCAAGGTATCTTTGAGATGATGGATTTCGCTTATTTTCACATATGACAATCTTGTGACATACGTCGATTCGTGTGTCATAATTTTTTCTCTCCGAATGCTTCTTCTCGCGCCCCCAGTGATCGTTTCATTAAATTAACATTAAGTCTACGGGAGACATTCTTGAATTCTCAAATAAATTTGAGACTCTTCTCATCTTTCAATAACAATGAATCTTTCTTCAAACGTGAATCACATAGTTTTTCTAATTGTAGTTAAGAATCAAATTGGAACAACGAAGTTTCAAACAGAATTTAAAAATAAAAATGTCGAATTACATGGAGATTTTTATAGGCAAAATATGAAAAATTTTTTTCTACTAACTATAAAATCTACTTTCAAAAATAAGTTCACTGATAAAAAAATTTTTTTTTACTATTTTATAAGATATTTTTAATTTGTAAAAAAAATTAATTTTTTTTTTTACAAAAAGCAAAATAAAAATTTTATCAATAGAAAAGATCACATTTATACTCATTTTGAGAGTAGATTTTATAATTAGTAGAAAAAAATTTAGAAAAAAGTTTGCTTATGAAAGACTCCATGTACTTTCGACGTTTTTATTTTCATTGTTTCTGTTTGATGCTTGTTTGTTCCAGTTTGGCTTTCAACTATAATTAAACTAACTAGATGATATTCATTTGTAGAAAGTTTCATTCATTTTTAAAGTTGAGAAGAGGCTAAAATTTAATCGAGAATGCAGCTATTCATCTCACTGCTCGCGCGAGAAAAGTTGTTTCACACTTATCGACTTATTTTCGGCAAAGATTGTTAAGTGTGAAAATAAAAAGTGAAATTCTTCGTCTCCAAAGTAAGTTGAACGAGTACTTTCGCTTTATTTTGCACAACCTGTATTTATATCATCCTTGAGAATTTCCCATTTTAATTACTTTTTACCCTCTAGATATAGAGACGAACAAATTAATTTTTATTTTCAAGTTCGTGCTAAAATAATCGTTAAAATCGTTTTTATAGAAATAACGACGTCAAAATTTTGCAATTTTTAATTATTGGTCTAGCATGATTTTCTGATAACATCAAACTTAAGCTCAAATTTCCTTTAACGATTAAAAACGAAGATAAAAAATTAGCGCGTTCAAAGTGAAGAAAATTGAAGGGGAAAACGGAAAAATTCGAAAATATATTTTAGATAAGACGCGACATTTGAAATAAAAAAGAGTCAATCAAAGTTTTGCCTAGCAGATTCTTGTTACAGAGACTATTAATATTTATTCCAAATGCGATTTACCTTTTACTTGCAAATTTGGTTCTGTAAAAATGAAATTTACGAATAAAAGCTAAATGATTGGTGAAAATTTGCGTAGAATAGCGATTAGCGTATTATCCGGTGGTTTTTGTCAGATCGCGCAGCAGTTATTTTAGGTTGGGAGTATGATTGAGGTTAATCATCGAAATGAAAGTTATGAGCATGAAATTGGAGTGAAAAAAAATAGCGAAGGTATGTAAAACAGACGCAACTAAAAAATTTCTTAAATGTGAAGCTTTTCAAAATAGAAATTAAATAAACGAGAACAAATTTGAGATGATTTTGAGGCTTTCACTTTACTCAAGTTTTATTTGACTTTATTATATACTATAAAAATAAAAAAAATTGAACATTTTGGGATTCTTTTGAACATTTTAAATAATGAATAGTATTAATAAATAGTGATAATCACAAATTTTACGACACATTTGCAGATTGTGACTATCGCTTCTCGTATATGAATCGAGCATAAGCAAACAAAAATATTCAAAAAAATTTTTAAATCGGGGAATTTTTGCTGAATCGAAAAAGGTGCCTCGATGAAGTAATGCAGTTATCAAAAAGTTTGATCATTTTCGCTTTCCCGTTTTAAAGTTGTGTAAGTCGCGACTATTTTTGATTCGCGTAAATTTAATCGAAAAAATGGAATTTTTTCGGCTTTCGGTCTCCTGTTTCAATAGAAAATTAAATTCGAAAATTTCAAAATATAAGTTTGCTCTTATTATAAGCTGTGATATTGTCGACTCGATAAATTATTTTAACTGAAAATTTAAATTAAATTTAAAATAACTTAAGCAATTAAAGTAATTGAAAATTTGCTTAATGAATTTTTAATTTTAAAAACATATCAACTTAATGCATGTTGAATTTGCATTTTTCAAGCGGACATTTATGACGTTACTGGTTCTGGATTTCGTGTTTTTGGAAATTTTGTATGAATGCCTTCAAAGATTCGAAGCTATGCACCAAAATTACCTTTTGTTAACGTTGTAATTTTTGTTACATAGCTTTGTATCTTCAATGGTATTCTTGAAACTATGGAAAAACAACTTTAAATGCTGAGTTTAAGTGTTAATAAATCACTCGCGTTGTGATCAAATGCAATTGAAGATGGCTGCTTGGTAGTATCAGCGGAATGAATCCTGGCAAACTTTTTTCGAGAAAGTTATGTTCTAAAACTGGAGATTGAATTCCTTAGCGTTGCCTGGTTCGCACTTCTACCGAAAAAAATTCACCGATTTTTTTTACTTTAGTAATTATGTTTGAAATTCTTGATTTTACCTTCTTCGTATTTTTTTCTGCATAACTATTTTTTGAACAAGCGAAACCAGCTTATAAAAACATGGAAAACAAGAAATTTGAGGCAGAAAATTGTGAAAGAATTGAGAAGTTTAGAGAAAAATTAAGAAATAATAATCAGTTTAAAATGTTAAACCAAAGTTTGTAAACATAAGAATATGAAGATACGTTTCTTCAAAAGAAATAATTTTCAGTGAAGGATACACAAAATTAACTTGAGTAACACACGTGAAAATTAAATTAAATCATTACTTTTACAGCTTCATGCATATTAATTTTCTATTTTTTTCAGCTAAAACGGATTTTAAAAGCCAGCTTTAATGACAGAGATTGAAAATTAATATGCATGATGTTGTAGATTGAATTTTTTTCTTCGCAATAAGCTCGTAAATATATTTGCAACATTTCTTTTACTTTTACACAAATTAAAAGTAAATTATTAACATACTTCAAGCGAAAACAACCGCCTAATGAACATTCGTAGAAATGTATTTCGAATATGTATAAAGCGTCCGAAATTTTTGTGCATCGCCATTTTTACTGCGTTAATATTTTCGAAATATTAATTAAAATTTTAGAATCGTGAATTTTTAACTTATTTTCGAAAGCATTTTTATCATCAATCCACATTTACTCATGTTTTAAACGCACATTAAGCGCTTATCCGAGTGAGTTAATTCAAAAAGGAAATTGTATTAACGTTTCAAAATAAAATATTTCGATTATCGAAAGTGAGTTTAACTGAAAAGCATCTTTACCTACACGCTTAATTCATTGTGTGCTTTGCAGTTAAGCTCAGTTTTCGATTATCGAAATATTTTATTTTGACTGCTGCATCTTTCTCGTGTTCAAGCTGCAAAGATGACGCTACTGAGTCGATGAGAATGAGAATCGAAAGTTTTTGGCCTCTCGTCTCTTCTCGCAGTGTTTGTATTTTGAAAACGCAGCTTTGCTTTTATGTTGAAAACGAATGAAAGTTTAGCATTTGCATTTAGAACGCGGAGTACGCGCAAGCATCACGCGTCCATAGTTAAGCTCTCGCTCTCTGTGTCGCATTCTCCGTTCTTCAATTTATTAATGCGTTCCGCACAGCGTGCAAAAAGCTTTGATAATTATTTTCAAGTTTCACTCGAATTTGAATTTCAAATGTTGCGCGAATATCAATATGAAGTGAAGCGTTGTTTTTTCGAAAGTAGCGAGTTTTAAAAAGTTAATTGATTAGTTTTTTTTTTGTTATTATTGCAACAGTGAGATACTTTGACGGTTTGAAAGCGAAATGAATATTTAAGCAGTGATCACTTTGTATAATGCACTTAAGTCGAAGCAACTTTTTTTCTCCGTTATCGCGCTCTTACCGCTTTCATCTTGACATCAATTTCTTAGTTGCGTTTTATTAAGAAAGCAAAGCACCACAATTTGTGTGTTTACTTAGTTAACTGCTGAGAGAGCGAGAGAGAGAGAAAAATGTTATCTCAACGTGTTCACCACTTTTTTTGCGAGTTTACTACTACTGTGTAAATGTTAGCTTTTCGCTAGTAATTCGACTGACTCTCTTCTCTCTCTCTTTCCTCTCGCTTCTCTATGCTCGAAGTCGAGTACTCGCGATCAGCGCTTCTATGTAAATTAAGTACATAGTTGTCGCTGTAACTGTGTATTGATTTGCTGCGTGCGAACTAAGCTTTTTATTTTATTACTCAATTAAAAGCAAATAAAGAAGAAGAAAAAGAAGAGAGCGAAAGCGAATCGAATGAGAGTACGCGCCGTACGAAATGCAAAATTGTGTTTGTAATGGAGATCGAAATTAAGCAAATCAAGTTAAATGCATTGATTGCGCGTTTGCGGTCGATTATTCTTTTGCTTTTCTTTATATTTACTGGTAAGTGAAATGAATTTTGAATAATTTAAAACTTTCTTCTCTGCACGTTTCTAACTTCTTATTCATTTTCTTTTCGAATTGAAAACATAAATTTTAAAACAGACAAAAACTTTTTAAATTGAAAAACTTTTCACAATGTTTTATGTATTGCTTTGAAATTTTTTATTTTTTATTTTTCGAAATCTAAATTTATTTTATGCATAAGTAAAGTTCGCTGAAATAATTCAAAGCGAAATTTTTACAACTGTCGGAAAGCAGAAATGAAACGACGATTTATTTTGCCAATAATCAAAGAAAGAGGAGCAAAATAAATGTAAGCAAAATTTATATGCGGCAAATGTTTATTTCGAATAATCATAAATATACATCATTCAAACTAGGAAGCAATAAAAAAATTAAATTTTTGCATTAGATTCTATGTTTTTAATAAAAATAAAAACAGTAATATGATAAAATCATAAAATTAGTGGTTGAAGATCTTATCTACGTACTTATTTTGTTAAAATAGGCGATAAAAAGCTAGAAAAAAAATCTAAAGATAAATAAATCAAAATTAATTTTGCTTTAAATGTATTTTGTCACAAATATTTTTAACAAACAAAAGCCGAAAGCAAAGAAAAATCTGAACAAAGTTTCTAAGTTCTTGCATTTTCATTCAACTTTTGCCCAGAAATGAAATATTTTTTACACTCGCTAATTTCATTATTCTATTCGCTTATCTCTCGAAACTATGCTTATTCTATTCACTGCATTCTCTATCTTCTTTTTTTTAACTTACGGCTAAATTGGTGAAAATTGAGCGCATAGTCTCTTAGCAAAAAAATGCATTCTTTGCGTTTCTATTTGTCTATTTACTGGCGAACAGTTTTCTTTGCTTTAAACCAAAATGATTTCAGTGCTTAAATTTTCTTTACTATAACTTTGTTCTCAAAATGCATTTTTACGATCAATAATTTTCGATTTAAATCACGAAATTGTGTCTATTTTCATTCAACCATTTTGAGATTATTGAAATTACCATTAGCGTGTCTCACACGCGAAATGAGCTTATAATTCAACGTCGTATAATTTATTGAATTTAATTTATTTAACCATTTTCGTTTGAAATATTTAATACATGTAATATTGTAAAACTTATACAGTCAGCAAAAAACATAGAGAAACAAAATCGGCTTAGTAAGCGAAAAAATAGCCTTAAAAGCTGATTAAAATATTGAATTCTATTGCGGACGCAATTTTGTACGAAGAATAAATCGAATTAATAGAGTCGAGCGAAAATTAATCGGATACTAATTAAAATCTTTTTAAAACAGACTCATTAAACATTATGTTAACAAATATGTTCAGTGCAAAGTTTTTGTTTGTTTCTTATCTTTCACTGTTAAAAATTTTCGATATTGGAACTCAATTTCCTCTTTTTCTTTTGACAATAGCTATTTGCATCTTCACATTCAACCGAACAACTAATGAATAGAAAATCTCGCTGTCATTTAAATTAAATTTAGACATTTTGCGTGAATAAGATTGTAGCGTTTTTAAGCGATTAGAAGCAAATTTATTCAAAATTCATTAAAGGCTATTGTTTTCTAGCAACAACACAATTGAAATTCCTTAAATCTTATCATTTGCGAACATTAAAGCTTTTTTCTTTTACTATTTTTCACAAAAGTGTCTCATTAATTTGATTATACACTTGAAATGATTTGTTTTTCATTAATTACAAAAAAAGCTTAATTTTAATTGATTGAGAAGTCAGCCATAAATATCAATTAATTTCAGAATATAATGTTTCGAAAAGTTCTGAGAGAAAAGTGTGATTTGTTTTAACTTTGCAGAACAAAAAAAAACACAAAGTTTAACTTTTGTTATAAGATAAAGAAAAAAAATTAAATTAAACGCGCTTTATTAAGTTTAATTTGGATGATAGAAATGTCTAAGTAAAGCTTGCTAATTAAGTGTCAAAACTTTATACTTTGTTTTGCTTTTCATTTTGTCTCATGAAAATTTCAAACGAGAGCTTGTTTAATTCTCGCCGCGACCATATTTCACGTAGCGGTGAAAACGATAATATTTATCTTACTTATTAAGCAAAATAAACCAAATTTAATTTTAGTGTTTTAAATGCGAAAAGAATTTTTATTTTATAATTGCGAAATGATTTTATTGAAACAACAACAACACAACTTTCGCGGATTTGCATATTCGTCAAAAGTAAAAATTATGAATGCAATTTCATAATCACGGCTAACGGCGGTTAAATCATGCGAATTATGCGTTCTACTCGTAGGTACGGTGAATTCAATTCGCTTGACACGCATAAGTGCCCCATCACCAGTGATATTTGGCGATAGTTTTTGGCTCAATTGCAGCTTCGATTTAGAAAACGATGGACTCTATTCGATCAAATGGTACAAATTAGTGAATGGCTCGAAAGGCGTTGAATTTTATCGCTTTTTACCGAACGAAATACCCCAAACACAAGTTTATAATTTAACCGGCATTCACTTGAATGTAAGTTTATTTGAAATTCAATTTTTAATTTTTTTATTTTTCATTTCATTGTATTTCAATTGAATTATTTTATATATCACGCAATAAAATTATTGAAATCGCGAAATTGCATTTCATTTTAAGCTTGAAATTGAAAAACTTTTTTTTACAAATTACTTTCAAAAATAGAAAAAGAATTAAAAATTTTTTAATTAATCGATAAAAGTAATTTAAAATTTTATTTCCTGATTTTAAAATGTGTTTGAAAATTAGTTTCACGTGAAATATGTTTAAATTTCGAATTCATAGGTTTTCAAAAATTTTTTAAACAAAATTATTTAAATCAATAAATCAGTTTGCGTAAAAGTTGAATAGAAAGCAAAACAGAAGAGAAATGCTTTCTCAGCATGAAAAAGAAGAATCCATAGAACACTGTCAATTTAATTTTCGTCGGTTTTTTATTTTATTTTGCTTTGTTTGCTGTTAAAACCGTGAAAACGTGATATAAAGTGAAATATATTAGATTATACGAATAAATATATAAAAATATTTCTCATCGATCACATTAACCGCGTTATTATTTTTTTGACACGCTTTTTCTTATAAAAATAGCCTCAAAAATCGAATCACGGAAACGTTTATCTTTGGAAAAGTGACTTTCACACGGAAGGAATTTACAGATGCGAAGTGTCCGGCGAATCGCCATCGTTTCAAACTGTTCACAAAGATTGTGAAATTAAAATACTTTGTAAGTTTCTCTTCTTTCGCTTTCTACAATTCTTTAAACAATTGAGAAACTAAATTTCAATTTAATATTTTTTTTTCTCTTATAATTTTTATTTTATTTTTCTTCATCTTTAAAATTTACGGTCGATGAAGATAAATAATAGTAACAAAGTTTTAGAATTTTAAATCACTTCATCGAAATGAATTCGAGCGGAGATTTTACGCTAGAAAATTTTTTTTCAACAAATCAAAATCGAAACATTTTTCATCAGTCTCTGTAGTTGCTTGATTCTGGGCATTATTTTACCAGAAAGTAGATCTTTTTTTTTGCTTTTAAAATTCATCGAAAAAGCCAAAGAATTTTAACGAATTCGTAGCACGGGTTTGTAACAGAACAGAATGTTGAAAGAAGTTGAGAAAAACATAAAAGGATTCAAGTCGTTTTGTTCAAAATGACTTTCTTTCTGAGAATTTATCGGAAGCAATATTTTCAAAAGCAAAGTTGCATCTTCTTTAAGAAATACTTTGCGTTCCGCGGTTTTTATTCTCACTCAAAACAATTTAACGCTTTTAAATGAGCTCAATATGTATTCATCGCTCGGTGCGAAAGATAAAAGCTTCTTCTTCGCTTTAACACGCTTTTATTTATTTTTTTATAGATGCTGCGACTTCTGATACTCTAAAAGCTGAGGCGTTTATTTTGCGTATAAAATTTCATTTAAAACTTTTCGAATAAATTTAATATTCGAGCAATTGAAAAAAAAATCGCTTAAATAAGTAAATTAATACTTTAAAATACAAGTTTAAAATATTCAATTTTAAGATTTACATATACTCAAAATATTAAATATTTAAACTCGCTCGATTCGTGTTAGCGTTGAAGAAAAAAGATTAAATAAAAATTTCTCACCGTTACATTGAAAATAGTGACTTTTAAATTCAATGTAATTCAATCTTTAACCAAGTAAAAATCCCATAAAACGATTAACGTCAGTGTTTCTTTTACGTTTTCTTTTTTAAGTTCGAGGCTATTGCGTTAAAATTTCGATTTTACTTTCATGTGAACGCATTCCATTTAGCTTAGCTTATCTACAAATCTTAAAAAAATTTGTTCACATTTATTTCTGCTTTTCAAGTCTTTTTTAAAACGTTTTAAAAGATTTAGCGAAGTAGCGAAAACTTCATAACTAATTTAATCGCGATTGAATTTCAAATTTTAATTGCAAAAAATATTTCGCGCGCGTATCTCTTCAAGTGATAAATTAGAGTAAATATTTGAAGTGAACACGGAAAAAGCATTCGTTAGAAGCGAAAAAAGTTGTCGCAGAAGAAGTGAAGAAGGCATTGAAATAAGAAGCTAAATTAATTGAGTCTTGATAGAAAATCAATCTTCACAATGATTTCACGCGAATGCTTATTTCCACTGTTAATCATTTACATAAACTTTCTTTAATCATTGCAGCTTTAAGAAGCCAAATTCTTTACATTTCAAGTTGAGTTTTACGTTAATCACTCGGCGAATATAAAACGAGACCGCAATCAAATGATGACCGCGTATTAGACGAACGTTGGCGATGATTTATTTTACACTATTGCGAGGGTGATATTTTCAACGAATAAAATACATTTAAGCATCGATCGAACAGTAAAACTGATCGCTTACAAACGCAAACCGAATTCCATTCAAAGCCAATACGATTAGCGAATTTTATTCACACTCGGCGCTTAAATCACGCGCTGTTAAACTGCACTCAATTTGATGAAACTATCCATCAGTTAAATAACAATTTATTTCAAGAGAAAAATGAGAATTGTGATACTTAAGTTCACTTTAGCTACTTTTCAAGCTTGACAAATGAATTTTTGTTTCCGCTCTATCTCTCGTTTTCTCGCTCCAAACTCAAGCTCTCGCTTCACGTGCCTAATGATACACCATCAAGCTGTTAAAACATTCATCGCATTACACGGCACGCGTCTCGTATGCTGACTAGCGAAATTTAAATGCTCGACACAACTCGCGTAGATCGTTTGCATTCTTTAAAGTTTGTTTTCTCATCTCTTTTTGCAGGCGTAAAAATATCTCTCGCTTTGCATCTTTCTTTTGACACAAACACAGCTTAGTTTTTAAATGTTTTCAAGCGAATTAAGAAAATGATCGAAAACGAGCGAACATTCGAGAGTCGAAAATATGAACGCGAAATTTGTGTTTGCAAATTTTTTTTGAAAACATTTACTTCTCGCGAACGACTTTTGCTGAAAAGATAAATTAGCGCAATGATGTATTTAATGTTTGGACATTTTTTAAAAGTTAGTTTCACGCTTTGAAAAGCTCTAATTTTAACGCACGAGGCTTCTAAAGCGAGAAACACTTTGAAATGAGTCATTTTTTATTTTGAAAAGTTTTTCAGGGTAAAAAAGCGAGAAGAGAGAATTTAAAAATTACTTTTTCACAGCCTGCGTAGCGCGAAATAAATTTTTAAAAACAAGAGAAACGCGCCAAAGTATGAAATACAAAAGTATGAAACCGCTGCTTGAATGAGACTCACACGAGCGACATGCATTCAGGCGTTTCGCTTCTACATCACGCAATTAAGTGTACAATGCACCTGGACAAGCGACGTGTGGTTGCGGCTTTGTGGCGAAAGAGTGAATGAAATGAATAAATGCATGAAAAGAGCGCAAAAAAGCAAAAGAAAGGAGGAAACATTTATTCGCTCGTTGCACGCTGCTGCAATTTGTCCGAAAGCGACATTTGTTTTTCGCATTTCGTGCTAGCAAAATAACAGAGAAAGAGAGAGAGAAACAGACTCGCCTACACATTGGCGCGTTTTGCGTGTGCAGTTTTTTTTTATTTTCTACTCGCTAAAATAGCGTAAAAAAACATAAAATAGCTTAATTTAAAGTGCCGCTGTTATGTTAAGCGAGCGAGCAATTGCTTTTGCACGCTATCACTACTATCCATCTGCCTGCCTTTACTGCGAGCGATGATAAAGTGAATGAATGCTGTATATGTGAAGGCAGCTCTTAGCAATCTCTTTCTCTTCTCTTCTCTCTTTTCTACTCTCTACTCTGTTACTGCTTCACAAATAAGTTTAAAACTCTAAAAGATTTTTATTTTAACGCGAAAATTGTGTCACTTTTGCTAGAAAAGGAAAATTCTTTTACAATACATAATAGAGTGTAAAGAGAAGCGAGTGAATAAAAATTGAACCGTTCATTCTCAGTGATCACAAATGTAAGCTCGTAAGCGTTATGCAATCGTTACGTTCGCTAAAAATTATCGATAATTCGGTGAAAAAAGGAGACAAATTTCCAATTTAACTATAGAAAAAGATCACACACATAATTGTAGTTTGTCTCGTGTGGATAAAAGAAAGAAACAAAATCATTTTTCACGCTTAATAACTAAATTAGCGAATTGAATTTGCATTTACTTACATCAGTCGCACATTTTTGCAGCTAACAAACTATTTGACAGCTTTATTCTCTATCTTGAATTTTTCACTTCGTTGCATTAATCATTTCATTTAATTTCTAACAAAATTAAAAAATTAAACAATTTTTGAAAATGAGCGAAACATTTTTTTTTAACAGACAGCTGATGTCAAAATGTTTTGCGATAATTTACATTTAAAAATGTTGGTTTTGCATGGATAAGATAGCAAAACATTCTGGAAAGAACTGTACGAAAATAAGCTTGAAAATAAGCGATGAGCGAAGGCTCAAATGATGATTAAAAGTGAGCGAAATTAAACTTCAAACCTCTCCAAATAAATATACTCATAATCATAAATTTATTTTGCTTTTGCAAAATTCATTTTCTGTTGTACAAATATGCAACAGATTCGGTTTAATATTTTAAATGAAATAAAAAATTTATTTCCGCAAAACTCTGAAACATCTGAAGTGGATTTAGACTGAAATGTGTGGAGAGAAAATTACAGAAATCATTTTACAAATATCTACCATAGGTATTAACATTCGAGTGATTATTTGCAGTGAAAAGTTACTTGTTATACTTTAATCACCAAATGTGTACGATTAAATGTCTCTATAAATATTAATTAACTGCTGCAAGCACTTTGAAACTATAAATCTACTAATTGATCGAAGAGTTTTCTGCGCTTTTACTCTTCATTACTTATTTAAAAAAATCAAAAACCCAATCAAAGAACGTATTAACATGAGTGTCGAATTTCGACGATGTTATTGCTTTAAAAGAAATTCTGAAACAAACACAAGCATTACAAGCTTACTTTGCAAAAGAGGTCAATCATTAGTTAAATTGATATTCTTTGCATACACAATGTGTGTACTCATAAATTATCGTAAGAAAACAATCGTTGAGCATTATTCAACTTCTTTTTCTTCAATCAAATTAACAATCTTTCCACAGACTTGCCCGAAAGTGGACCAACATTGTTAAATAAAGAAGAGCATTACAGAATCGGCGATTTAGTGAATGTTACGTGCAAAACTGTCGACTCGAGACCGATGGTCACGTTCCGATGGTATATAAATGGTGAACAAATACGCAGAGATCACATTTACGCGATTAATTCGTACTCACAAAATTCGCACACATTTCAAAATAAACGTTTGAAAAATTCTTTATCGCAGCTTCATTTTTACATTCAAGAATCGCATTTTCTCTCCGATCAATTGAATATTCGTTGCGATGCTTTTATATTGCAAAATTATACAATTAGTTCTGAGCTATTCATTATTTACGATCAAAGCAAATCAACATTTTATACAGGTGAGTGAACGTGAAATTTCAATTTAGTTGCCTTTTAGTCTACTACCTGTTCAAAAAGAAAGTTGTACATTTTTAAAATCAAAATAACTTTTTACAGCATTTGAATACCAAAATCA
>NCKU01003328.1:0-15483 GCA_003675995.1 Dinothrombium tinctorium | reverse complement strand
AACATAGACGATTTAATTAAAAATCACGTGCGAGAAACGCGCAATAATTGCCTTGAAATTGAACATAGACACTCTCTAGATCTTAAAATGTTCAGTTTTCAAACATGCTAAAAAAAGTTTTAATCGATTTTCCACTCAAAAACAAATACAAAGTTTACATGTTCTGCGCTGAGTGCGAAGATAAACTCCTTCGGATATCTTAATCAAACATTAAATTGTTTTTTGTTTTTTATTTTTCTTGCGTTTTAATCTACTTTTAAAAGGTCGCAAATAATCTGTTCAAATATCTTTTGTATGAAAAATTTTAAAAAATATTCGCTAACTGTCACGTGATAATATTTTATTCAATTTTCTGGCTTCTTATGAAGATAGAGATACAAATCGCTGGAATTTTAAACCATCTTAAGAAAATTAATCTTTTCACCAAAATTTTTGCTTTTCAAACTTGAAATTACGCATTAGAAATTTTTTTAATTAATTTCCTAATCAATTCATTACATCACTTCTCAAACTAGTTAATTCCTCTAAATATAAACTTACTCGCAAAAAAGTTTTCATTAGACAAAAAGCAAGCAAAACTCGCAACACTTAAATTAACGATTGTAATTACACTCCTTGCCACATTAATATGCAATCTTTTTTATTTAAAGCTTGAATTTTCAATGGATAAGATAGCATATTAATAAAATTTATTCAAACTCATATTAACAATTTATTCAAACTAATGCTGGGGTACTAATGCCCTTATGTTTGCCATTATTATCATTGCACTTAAAAAGGTTTTTGGCTTACAAATTCAGCCGCATTCACCTCGAGCGCTTGCAAATCTGTGAATTTATTTTTGCTTCTACGCAAGTCGCTATATTAGCTTTGTTCAATATATTTTAAGCTCTTGTGGGAGAAGATGTTAAACGTCAACTTCAAGGAGAGAGTTGCGCCCATTCTGCTTTCATTGCATTAAGAGGTCAAAGTTTTTCTATAATTTGATTCTGTTAGCTGCTCCATAATTATAAATGTCTTTAAAAAATTTTTTCATTTTCTTATTTTATTTTATTACTTCAAATGTAACTGTTTGCTCTAGGCACACTTGCTGTGTGTGTTGGTTTTAAATCCCGTAATTAATTTCGTTATTGAAACTCGCTTGATAGTATGATTGGCTGTTTGCTTTAATAATTTCATTTTTTCAACTCTTTTTTTTAAGCTTGCGTAAAAAAATTTGCAGTTTGACTCTAGATAAGACATAATAGAAAATTTATTTTCGAAAAGCAAACAACTGCTATCAAAACCCCGCCGTCTATCATGAATTCATCACTTCGAAAGCCATATTTTCAGCAATTAATATAATTGAAATTTTTTTTTATCATCATTTTTAAAAACCTACTCAGTCACGTACACAACATTTGCATGATATTCAGTGTTCTTCACTAAATTTTATCTCTTTTCAAAACGATGATTACTTTTGTACATTTAACGAGTTCAACATTCGCTTTTTAAGTGCTTCTTTTCAAATTTTTTTTTCTTCGCTGAATAAGCGATTTTGACCACCTAGTAAGGTGTTAACGCACCCAATTCATAATTTCAATTCATGTGGAAAAAAAAAATATTCTCATAAGAAGTGCGCTTTAGCGTCTTAGTTTTTAATTTCACACTGAATTACACTTCAAATCTTACTGCGCAATTTTAGCAAAAATGTGTGTAAACAAATGACTGAAGTAATTGGATAAACATTTACGAAATATGATTTTTCATGCAACACACATTTGTATAGTGACAAGATCTAATGACAAAAAAGGAAAAGGCGAATGAACAAAAATTTAGAAAAATTTTCAAGCGAAGTTCGTAATTTTCTTAATTTCTACCTTCGGTTAAAATTTTTTTCTTTGTTTATTTTCAATAAAATGTTTCTCTTTATGCGCTCGTTTTGAGCATAGTTTATGCTTTTACATAACTTAAGAAAATGTGTGTTCAAAGATCAAAAATCCTTTTAAAGAACTTTGACATCGATTCTAATTAAGGAAATATTTTTTCAACAAGACATTACTCCGATTTTCGACAATCATTAGAAAAAATTTTAAATTATTCTTCTTATTCTTCAGGGTGATACTTTAACTTTTATTTGTGAATTTCTTTGTTTTTTTCTTCTCTAATTTTAACTGTGTATGAAGTACAGTTTTATGGGTCATACATGGGTCAAGAAAAGACTCAATTTCGACATTGATACTGCGAAAAAAAAGTAAAACTAATGTGATAATAATTACAGCGTAATAAAAGAATTGAAAAAAATAACGTTGAGCAATAAGCTAAAATCTTGCGTAACACGAATTTATCAGATTTGTGTTCTTTTGAAAATTGTATGCGTCTAGACGCAGCAATTTTTAAACAAACGCATTAAGCATTTTAGATGATGTGTAAGGTGTTTTCTGAAGAGATGAAAATTTTACATTCGCTTGGTTAGCAAAATTTTTATCACGAAAGAGTGGGTTTAAAGTTTTAACTACTTTCACATGACGAATGTAAATTTTCACCTACAATCCCTCAAGAGTTTACATTGATACCATCTAACTCGTTGTAAATTTGCGCAATTCTGTAATAGTACAGTCAATGACAAAATAATTTGCGTTTATTTTCATTAAATTTACCTTTTCTTGTGTAGATAAGATAGCAAAACGTTCTGCCATTGACTGTACGCTTTTAATCGTTGAAATTGCAAATGAGAAGATTTCGAGAGGCGCTTCGTTTCGATATTTACAAAAGCTTCGAATGAACGATTCTTTCTAAAGAGAAATTAATTTACGCAATTCATTTAAGCAAATTTCGAATGAACGAGAGCTCATTAACCTTGGTTTTAAATACTTTTTTTCTTAAGTCGCAGAAAAGTAAAATTAAATTGGCAACTCCCGACTTTAATTACTTCTTATGATTTTTGTTTTAACTTCGCTTTTCTTTCGCTTAATGGTTACTCGAAATAATGCGAAAAGGTGGGCGTGAGGACAAAAGCAGAAGCTTTTTCTTTCTTCGAATAATATTTTTTAAAACTTTAACCGCACAGAATGCTCAATAAAATTTACTTTAAGTTTAAGTTCTTAGAAGCGAGCTACACTCATCAGTGTGCATAGAAATGCTAAATTAAGTTTATTATCCTTTGAAGTGTACTCAATTGTTTCTTTATTATCTTCACAAAAAAATTTTTTCTCAACTTTGTTTTCGCGAATCTCTTTTTTTTGCATTCCAAATTAAAGAGAATAAATAAGAAAATTTCTAAGCCACATTTAAAACGAATATCCTTCGTATTTTAAGATTTGTTAGATTTTTCAATCGTTATTGACACATAATTTTACCATTGCATTTAGCTTCTATTCAAAATAACAATGACAAATGATAAAAAATGAAACACAATTCGCTGATTTTAAAAAAGCTTTTCACACTACAGATGCATAATGAAAAGCGAATTTGTTTATTGTTTGTTTAGGATGCAAAAAAAAGGAAAATGAATACAAAGAAACAAGCACACACACACATACATTAATCAGCGCTTCTACTCTGTTCTCACTATCATTTCCTAAATAAAAATTTATGGCCGGAATAAATAAAATGCAAATCACGAGGTTGAGCGTTTCTCATACAAGTTGAAATGTCTTTTTTACCCTTTCACATATTTCTTTAATTCAAAGTTCGCTGACATATTCCTCGATTTCCTTTTATTTCACGTGATTGTATAAAAGCTTAACAATTTCTTTACATGCTAAGCGGCTATCTTAAAAATTTTCCTGGCTACTTAATTTTATCTTTTCTTCTAATTGCTTTTGCTACTAATATTTTATCAAATTTAAATTTTGTTCTATTTAAATATAATTTGCAGTGAAATTAATTAATTCAAGCGAACATTGATCGATTAATATTCACATTTAGAGTAAATTAAATTGCTATTTGAAAAAAATTATTTTATTTATTTATTAATGAAAATTGAGGTTAACAAACTAATGCGTAATGAGCGAAAAACTCTCGCAAACTCGCTAATTAATCTTAACTCTCGCATACAAAAGCCAATGGTCTTCAATTTAATTAAAAACGCGAAGCGATTTGAAGTGGAAATGAGTGAATTAAACCGAGACGAATGTAAGAAAAGAAGTGTAAAAAAAAGTTTTTCAATGAAAGTGAAAAGTGAAATGAGAATACACGAGCGTGACGTTTGAAGTTTTTTTCCCATCTCTCGCTGTAAGCCAATAAATGAACTCGAGTTTCAAACAAAGTTGTGTTTGTGTCGAGAGAGAGAGAAAAAAGCAAAGCGAAGCATCGCAAAGCGAAGATCAGGTTGAAGGTGTGTTGCCCTTCTGCCGTGAGCAACCGCATCCGTTCGTTCTTTCGTTATGCACAACTGGAACGAACGTGTGCTTGTGTGTTGTGTGTGTCTCTGTGCGTGTGTGTGTATTTATTTATGAGTGTGAATGTATTTAGTCATATGCATCTGTGATTCTGTGAATGCATTCGACATCTTCCTAATTGTTTAACGCATCTCAACTTTTTGCCAGAAACTTTTTTTCATTGTTAACGAGGCATTCGCCGACTTCACTCGGTTTTTTGCGCTCCAATTTCGAAAGCGAGCAAAACTCTCGTGCTTTGGAAGCGAACATGGGTCAAAAAATTAGCATTCGTTCGGACACGAATAACAATCAAAATTTAGTGCGGTCAATGCGCAAACCGTGCAACGATGAAGACGAACTCGTCGATCGCTTTCGTCCGACGCAATACGATCAATTAGCTGACAATCCAATGACCGATGCGAATGCGCTGAGGAAATACGCTTGGAATCCCGAAGACAGTAGTAGAAATATTTACATCCTGCCCGACGATCCGTTAACGTTTCACCGGCATCCGATCGCGAGAAGTACGGACTCGATTCGCGGTAAAATTGGTTTCGATCGTGGTTTTCACGTTTGGGAAATCAGATGGAATTGCAATCAACGCGGAACACATGCAGTGATCGGCGTGTCGACTAGTAAAGCGCCATTAAATGTCGACGATTACACGATTCTGGTCGGCTCGAACCAAGAATCGTGGGGCTGGGATGTGACTAGGCAAAAACTTTTTCACGATAACAAAGAAATCGGCAGCTGGTATCCCATGTACGCGAAATACGATTACGAAGTGTCTGAAAGGGTCACTGTGATTTTGGACATGGACGAGGGCACGTTAGCATTCGCCGACAACGATCGTTACTTAGGCGTCGCATTCAGAGGATTGAAAGGCAAAACTTTGTTTCCGAGCGTAAGCACAGTGTGGGGACATGTGGAGATAACGATGAAATACATCGGCGGATTGAGAGGTAAAGTTGATCGTTTCGCTTGTTTTTTTTCAATTTACATTAAAAATTTAATTTAATTTCATCGCGCAATATTGGAGAACACGAGCAAAATTTTGATTTTTTTGTTTTGTTTCATTCCTAATAAATTGTGGCCAAGATGCAAAAAAAAGTTGCATAAGCAAAGTAAAGCATTCAAATATCGATTTCTAAACGATCGAATGCAAGGATGAAGAACAAATAAAGCGAGTTTCCGTCGATCACATTAATCGACTGTTCTTTAACTCTGCTTCCTGTAAACATGTTTATGTTTAAAATGAAAATATTATGCGAAAAGGTGCAATTCATTATTCGATATTCACTTTATACATTAGTTTCAGATTTACAATTTTTTTACAGCGAAATGCTTTTTGAAAAATCGTGAAATGTGTGCGATTCTGTGCGTGCGAATTTTTAGAACTTAACTTCGTAAGCGTAGCGATTCAGAGCGACAAATGCGTTTCCTTTAAGGTTCTAAAAAGTGAGCAAATGTCTGTATTTAGAACACGCATAATAAACGTTTAGAGCTCACTTGTCAGCACAAGTACTACGCTTATTTATAGCGTGGTGCACTGATCCTCGCGTCAACTTTCGTTAATACGCGCCTTGAATATTGTTGCTGCTCGGTTCAAATTTTCGCCGGCTTCTGCCAACGGCAAGGTAAAGTGAGCGAGGCAAATAAGGCGACTTTGGATCAATCGTGTGCTTCGCTTTTTTTTCTCAAGCGATGAAACAAAAATAAATTCTCAATAGATAAAATCGTAAATCATGCACCTAACTGAAGGTCGATAGTGGCTAAAGTCATACTCGAGTTACACATTCGCTCGAATTCACTTTCTGCGTTTTTAGCAAATTTGACGCCAATAGCATTTTAGAATATTTTTAATTTTTTTTTTCAAAATTCATTTTTTGGACAAACTGTTCATTTTTTTATAAATATTTTGACAGCCGGACTTTGATTTCTCACATGATAAAAGCTATTTTTCAAATATTAGCGCCTGGAATCACATTCATCATGGTCATATGTTTGAAAATAGCAGCAACACAAGAATTAGAATAGGTCATTAGTTCAATATGTTAACCGTAAATTAAATCAAACACAATTACAATTTGTTTACAAACAATTTTTAATCGACATTTCTCTTCTCTCTCTCGATCCATAGCAACACCGATGTCGTTGAAAAACATCGCTCGTAATACGATTCGCAAGCGAATTGGTGAGAAGCATCTTTTCAACAATGTCAAAACACTCGTATTACCAAATTCATTAAAAATGTATTTGCTGTATCAGTAAATATATTTCCTCTTTTTTATATATTTTATAAACTCTTGCTAAAGTTCTAGTAATCATTTACTTGATTACATTACTTTCTCTTTGTATTTATTTTTAGCAAATTTCTTAAATTTAAAATTTATGAGAATATTAAATTTAAATTTCATCTTCTTCTGGACTCGCATAATTTTTTTTTTTAGTGTGAATATGTTCGAAATTATAAAATTCAATCGTGCGATCAAGTTAGCTAGTTGCTTTAACAAACTTATTTAATTTAATTTCAAGCAAAACAACGCAAGATGAATATTTTATTAAACAAAGAATCGATTTTTGCTAAACTCTTATATTCAAACAATTGTAAAACATTTCAACTTACCTTTTACACTTAACGTGATTTTAAAATTTCAAATTAAAAATCGATGAGTTTTTACAACGTGAAATGTTTTTACTTGTTCATTTATTTTTATTTTCATTTTTTACAATTAAATTCTTGATCTCAAGAATAAATTTTAGTATTTCAAACCTTGAAAACGAAATTAATTTTAAACAAGAAATGAATTTATTAATCTGACTCAGCTTTTCTGCGTAGTTTTCCACACAAAAGCCCATAATCAGTGTAATATTCAATTAACCAGTTTTGAATAGCGAAGTAAAGTAACTTTTTTTGATCAGAAATGTACAACTGAATTCAAAATTTCGTGTTTCGATTATCGAATGTGAGCTTAACAGCAAGGCAACTCTAACGAAACTTTGTTTTTGCTGTTAAGCTCATTTTCAATAACGAGAAACATGAAATTTTGAAATCGATTGTATCTGAGTTTAAGCATTTGCATTGGCACTGAAACAACTTACTGCGAAGTGAAACTTTTTTTCTGTTCACATTGATACTCAATGTTAACCAAATTTTTAATCACTTGTCTCCACTCTTATCACTTTCATATGATCGCCGCTTTCAAACTTTTTTAATCTCTCATCTGAAACTTGTTTCGCCTAACAAGACTCAAAATTTTTTCGTAATATTTTTAAATTTCATAGCTGCGCAAATAGTTTCGCTCATTTTGACTTTCGTGCTAGAATTTTCAAATTCGTATTCAAATAATTCAAAATGTGCATACCTGTGTTAAAAAAGTAGATTTTTATATCAGCAATTAAACGATGAGAGATTGTCGACGAGATATGTCGCTCCCGTTTTTTTTTACTCTTCCCTAACCAAAATTTTATTTTTGAATATCTTTTTCCGTTGTCGCTTAAGCTGTTTTATTTTTATAACACTATCTGCTCGGAAATACGCTTTACATTTTTGTTTTTTGTTTTTCACCAGTTTTCATCATTTTTTTAGCATAATTATGCTTAAATTTTCAAATTCCTGTAAACAAATCGTTTTGCTTTTTTTTATGCAAATCAAATGATTTTTTTTAAAAATAAATTTAAATTTCTCTGAAATCTTTTCATCTCAGTATTAATTAGGTAAAACGATTGCTTCAACTTATTTTTTATAAGCTGCCTTGTACACTTTTTTAATGCAAATTTGTAAATACATTCGAGTTTAATAAATTTTAAAGTTGCGATATTAGCGTGCCAACGAAATGAGCACCTGGTTTTTGTGAGCATCTGAAAATTTTGACATAAGGAGAAGCTTTTATTTCGGAGAAATGAAAGCAGACAAAGCGCAAAGTTAATGATTGAAGCTGCCAAAAGCGGATAAAAGAAAAATGATGCGTCTGTTTAATAAAACTTTTTGTTTTAGGCAATTCTTCTTGTCTGGGGTACAAACAGTTTGAGAAGCCACATGCCGCAACGAGCATAGTGATGTCCGCATCAAAATTTTATCCAAAAAGTTGAACGGGAAAAGATTAACAACTTTTTGGAAATAATTGTTATAATAAAAAAATATGAAAAATTGTGATTATCAAATTAATTTTATTTTATCAAATGCATCAAGTGCACTGTAGCAACTATTTAATTGTTTATTTCTCTATTCATTTCAGAATAAAATTGTATCGTTATTTCATTTTGATAAAAGAAATCTTTTGTTTGCTTGGAACCGTAACGAAATCTTGCGTTTAAACAATGAAAAATAATATCGGTGCGGTCACAAGTTGTACGCTCGAACGATTGCAAACATCCTATTTAGTTTAACGAACTCGAAGAAATGTTTGCGTTTCTATTGTACACAGTTTTGCTTTTCAACAATTTCTCATTTCACGAGTTTCGTCGCCCTAAAGTTTTGATTATCGGCTTTGATGGCTTCCGTTGGGATTATCCTCGCTATTTCAACACGCCAACACTGAATGCTATTGCGGCAAAAGGCATCCACGCTAGAAATGGTATGAGAGCATCGTTCACGACGAAAACGTTGCCGAATTTCTGGACACTAGCGACCGGATTGCACATAGAATCGCACGGAATCATCGATATGAAGTTTTTCGATGAAAAATTTAATGAAACGTTTTCATTTATTGGCAAGTCGAATAGAAATTCAAAGTGGTGGGTAGGCGAACCGATTTGGGTGACAGCGAAGCGACAAGGTAAAAAAGTCGGCGTGTATTTCTGGGCTGGATCCGATGTAAAATTAAATGGAATTCTACCTGACTTTTGGCGACGATACAGATCCAATGCAAAATTTGAGACGCGAATGAATACAGCGATTGATTGGCTAGATAAAGAAGATGTTGATCTGGCGATGGTTTATGTGAACGAACCGGACAAAACTGCCCACACTTACGGTACTTTCCACCATAAAGTCAGACAAGTGGTTGAAGCATTAGACTCATTATTGCGATCGGTTGTGAATCAATTAGAAGCGCGCAATTTGGCTAACGTTGTGAATTTATTGATTGTCAGCGATCACGGAATGACTGATTTAAAGTCTATCCGCACGAATAAATCGATAATCAATCTAAATGAGTTTATCAGCGTCGAGAATGATCTAATTAAAATGAGAGTTGGTATTCCAGCCGGACTTTTTCCGAAGCCGGGAAAATTAAATTATGTTTACGCAAAATTAAAAAATGCGAGTGCGCATATGAAAGTTTATCTAAAAGAAGAACTTCCATCTCAACTTCGTTACCAGAAAAGCTCACGAATTGCGCCAATCGTTGTTATACCGGACGAAGGATATTTTATCGAACGGGTAATTACTCATTTTCAACTCTTGATCAGCTTTAAACAAATTTTATCGAACTTTGCAGCAAAAAAGAAGATCAATCAAAGGTTTGTACATCGGCCAACACGGATACGATAATGATTTGTCATCGATGAGGCCGATTTTCTACGCTGCTGGATTTCAATTTAAGAAAAATCTCGCTGTTGATATTTTCAACAACGTCGACGTATATCCTTTAACTTGTCATTTACTCGGTATCAAACCAGCTCCGAATAATGGATCACTAGCAAGTTTAAAAAATTTTTTATCGAATTAGATCATTACGCTAAACATGAGCTGTAATTATAATTAAAATTCGGATTTTTTAAAATGAATAGTGCATTTCTTTATTTATAAAATGAATTTTAATTGAACATCATAATGAAATTCATTATTAATGAATACGAAAGAGAATCTAATTCAGAAAATGCTTCTTATGTGACTACTTTGTTTATGTATTTAAAAAAATTGTAAATACGCTTTTGTTTATTTCACTAGAGAAAGAAAGCTGAAATTTTCATAAGCACAATATTTTCAAGAGCACTGTAATTACAGTTTATTTTTAAATCGAAATCTAACAAAAACTTGGCGACAAGTGATTGACAATTATTCGCTTCAAATTTTTGCCTGCGATAAACTTTCATTTAACGAAAAATTTCTAATTTATCAAACTTTTCTGCGATAATTTATTTTGTTGTCAAGCGAATGATAAAAATGTTTAAGCTCAAATGTATTAAATTAAAAAATTTTAATGCTAAAAATTGCATCCAATAATTGAAATTTTTATAAAATTTATTTAAAAAAAAAATCTCGTGAAACTCATTGCGCAGCGATTAAAATGTGAAATTGTTCGACTCATTGCAGTGAAGAGTTGTTATTAAAATATGAATACGAACGTTTGTTAGACATTTAATGTAATTTGAATGTGTTTGTAAGTAACTTTTGTGACATTAATGCTACGCATGACGACGATCATTTAATTATTCATGACGATAATTAAATGTTTGAAAAGAAATTTGATTGAAATTCTTTTTCTCACGAGATCGAATCGTTCAAAACATGAAATAAATTAATTATTCGCTTGAAATAATTTATTCATGAGCGTAAACAAGAGTTTTACCTTATTTTTGTCGGAAATTGAAAAGAATTGCGTCAAAATCGAAGAAAGCGTTACGCAAATTTCTTGTATCGATTCGAAAAGAAATTTACGTCATTATTAGAATTTCACTTATCGCCTTAGTAAACATATTTCGCTTTAGTAAAATTTTTTTTCGTATTTGCACAAACAAAGAATTTGCGTTTTTTTTTCTCGACCAAAAATTTCGGAAGCGGCGATAAAACACTGTTTCTAACTGATTAGAATTACGCTACTAGAAGTTGAATAATTTTTCTCCGAGGCTCGCTAATTATCGCTTAATTTCTGCTTTTATATAAAAAGGAGTTACATTCTTAACCATTCTTAATCGAGCGAAAAGTTTAGTTTGATTCAACATTTTTAACAAGTGAACACAATGGATACGAAATTTGATTTTTCTGAAAATCGTAACGGTGATTCGAGTCAACTTTTGTCTTCGGCTAAACTTAATAATCGTTCATCTCTCTGTAACTATTCGAAATATTTGACGCAAGCTGCTATAGTTTTGCTTTTCGTATTGAACGTGATTCTTTTCTGCAAATATGCATCGTTACAAAGCAAAGAAACTCTTCTTAAAGTGAGTGTTTAAAAAAAGAAGCGGAGAAAAAAAATTTTCTCAATTTTTTTTTCTTTTTGTTTGATTTGTTTAGGAGCAGATCGAAAAAGCGGAACGCGATATGAGAGAACTCGATAAAGGTATTCGAGAAATCATCGTTTTCTCAATTGAAACAAAAAATGATTTTTATAAATTAGGCAACAATGAGTTGAAAACAGCATTGAAAGTGGCCGAGTTGAAGATGGCGAATTCATCAAGAGAATCTTCTCAAAATGCGGCTCTCATCAACACTTTCAATAATTTGATGCGCGGAACCACTCGAAATTTCAAAGATTTTGATGAGAAACTTGACGAATTGAAGCAGAAGTTGACAGAAACGAAAACTCAATTGCAAACCGAAATCAATCAGCGCTCAAGTGAAACATCGAATCTAAAACAAACGATGGAACGTAATCGCCTTGTGAATGACCAATTTCAAACGTCTGTGAGGAAAACGTTGCAAAATAGCACACTTCTAAGTAACATTTTGGCAAATGAAATGAATAAAACTCGGCTGCAATCACCGATAAATGAAAGCGAAAGAGAAATTAGAATCAATAAATTGTTAAGAGAAAATATCGAAACTCTTTTCAAATTACAAGAATTTACTGCTACTCCTGAAATAAGTACATTAAAAATTTCTTATCAAATGAGCCAAGATCTGCTTTTCTTGGTTACATGTAATCAAAATTCTCGCATCAGATATCGAAGTATAAATTTTAACACCGAAGTTCAGCATGATTTTCTAAATGTTATCGATGGTAGCGTTATAAAGAAATACACTGGACGAAGCCCAGAATTAGACGGTGGAATAACATCTGCAACTTCATCGCTTTTATTCTTTTTCCACTCCGATCACAGCAGCCAACGAGATGATATGACAATAGAGTTTAGAGAAGAATTGTTTTAAAAGTTTTTGTTTGCTTATCTTTATAAATCGGAAATTTAATATAAACAAATAAAATATAATAAAAAATTTTCAATATGGCCTCCGTTGTTGGCTTTGGATTTATGTTAGTTACCAGAGAAATTACGATTTTGCTCAGATTTGGTGGATTTTCTTTGAAAAATCAATTATTAGATGTGCTTCTGACAATAACAAGTTGCTATTTATTTAAATAGTTCGAAATTTGATTCAATTTTACTTTTACACTATGTATTACGATTTACGTATTATGAAGAATGAGAAAGGAAAATTTTAATTTCATAGTTTTTTACAACTGTGTAAAGTAGTAGTTAATATCTTCTGGAAAAGATTGTTTGAAATTTTTGTATATGATTAACTTTAATAAGCACCGTAATTGCAGCAAACCAGAGAAATTGTTACAAAATATCAAATCATTTTTGTCATCTTGTTTTCACTTTTCTTCAACGTTTACATATTTCCATAGAAATCGTACTCGTACCCTTTGCTTTCACAATTTTACTTTTTAAACAGCTTCTTTCTCACGCAAAGAAGAGAAATAATTTAGCATGAGAGTGATTCGTGTATTCCTGTTTTTCACTTCTTTCTTTTCGTGAATCAGAATAATTAATTAATACTGTGAAATATCATTTAAGTGTGTGAAAATAACATTCGTTTAATAGTGTGCATTTAAGTTTGCGAAATTAGCATAAAAGATTTGTTTAAGATGTGTTTCAAATTCATTTTTCACTTATGCTTTCAAAGTGCGAAATGAATGAAATAAAATCTCATTTTGAAATTCAAGAAATGGATCAAAGTGCAACTTATAATCGTGTGCACCGAAATCAAAGCAAACGATCGCTGCTTTACTACTTTTACCATTTCATAATATTCACACTAATCGTCATTATTTGCGCTTCAACTGTATTCCTTATTCATCAGTTTCTGCAAATGAAGCAAAATGAAAAAATTTTGAAAGTTAGTTCACATTTGTGAAGGTTCATAACATCAGTGTAATGATTTTAAATTTTTAAGCAACAAATTGGTGAAGCAGAGAGAAGAATTGAAACACTCGAGAAAAGTGAGTATTGAAAAAAATTTAATCGTTTTTAAATATTTTCATTGTTAATCGATCAGATAAAAATGGAACTAATTTCAAGAGTTCTAACAACATTTCAAATGTGGAGTCAAAAACAGCAATGAGTTTGCTTGATAAAGTTGTTGATTTGGTCAACAAATTCAATAATTTAGCTAATAGAGCGAATCACATGTTCGACGATTTAAAAGCGAAAATCAACTCAGTTACTTTGGCTATAAATGAAGTTGATGAAAATTTGAAGATGGAAATCGTCCAACGTTCTAACGAAACGAACTTTCTCAAAAGTTTTGCGGAACGTAATCTCGCATTGAATGAAAATCTTCAATCAGCGATTAACATCACGTTCATATATAACACAGTCATACGTAACATTTTGGCAAATGAAATGAATAAAACTCGGATGCAATCACCGATAAATGAAAGCGAAAGAGAAATTAGAATCAATAAAGTGTTAAGAGAAAATATCGCAATTCTTTTCAAATTACAAGAATTTACCGCTACTCCCGAAATGAATACATTCAAAATTTCGTATCAAAATAGCCAAGATCTGCTTTTCTTGATTACATGTGATCAAAATTCTCGTATCAGATATCGAACTATAAATTTTAATACCGAATTGCGGTTTGATTTTTTAATTGTTATCGATGGTAGCGTTAAAAAGAAATACACTGGACAAAGCTCGGAATTAGACGGTGGAATAACATCTGCAACTTCATCGCTTTTATTCTTTTTCCACTCTTATCACAGCGGCCAACGAGATGATATCACAATAGAGTTTAGAGAAGAGTTGTCTTAAAAGTTTTTGTTTGCTTATCTTTATAAATCTGAAATTTTTATTTTGTTTTTTTTCACTTTTTGAATTCGTGAAATAAAAATTGAATTTAACAAATTTAACTTTATTTTCTTAAAAGTAAAAGTTTTTCACAAAAGCATTTATTTATATTCACAGATCAACTTAATGCGCTTTTGATCTTGCACACGAATCTAGAAGGGAAAGTTTCAGGAAATTTCGTAAGTAAAAAATTTTCTTCATTTAAGAGTTCAACTGATAACAGGTTAAACTTGTGGTTGATTTCATGCGTTTTACGAGATATGCGACAGCCCATTAATTTACGAGAAGCGAGCGTGTTTAGGGTTATATTTTCATCTCGTTTTCACCTCTAAGGCATATTGTCAATGAACACTAAAGCTGCGAAAAAAAAATTAAATTTTAAATGCAAACATCTGCTGCTAAAATTTTGTGTTAAAACATTAAAACTGAAAAAAATATCAAAAAAGTAATAAAACTGATTATTGTCGATTCATTAATATTTTTTAAACGAAATTATCAAGCTAAAAAATTGAAATTAAATAAAATTTGCAAAGTTCTACATTTGTAAAGTTGTAGTGAATGGTTTTCTGCAAAGCGTTGTTTGAAATTTTTTGTATACGATCAAATTTATTAAGCGACGTAATTGCAGCAAACCAGAGAAATTGTTACAAAAACATCAAATCATTTTTGCCATCTTGTTTTCCCTTTTCCTCTAACGTTTACTTACTTCCATAGAAATCATAACTCTTTGCTTTCACAATTTTATTTTTTAAACAGCTTCTTTCTCACACAAAGAAGAGAAACAATTTAGCATAAAAGTGATTCGTTTATTCCTGTTTTTCACTTATTTTCTTTCGGTGAATCAGAATAATTAATTAATGCTGTGTAATATCCGTTTAAGTGTGCGAAATTAACATAAAAGATTTATTTAAGACGAGTTTTAAATTCATTTTCCACTTTTGCTTTCAAAGTGTGAAATGAATGAATTAAAATCGAATTTTGAAATTTATGAAAATATGGATCAAAGTTCAACTTATAGTTTTGTGCAGCGAAATCAAAGCAAACGATCGCTGCTTTACTACTTTTACCATTTCATAATATTCGCACTAATCGTCATTATTTGCGCTTCAACTGTATTCCTTATTCATCAGTTTCTGCAAATGAAGCAAAATGAAAAAAATTT
>NCKU01003327.1:0-15484 GCA_003675995.1 Dinothrombium tinctorium | reverse complement strand
ATGTGTGATTTGATATAGTCAGTACTAAAAATTTTTTATGTGAATTGATTCTTACCATCTTTATTGATTACTACAATGCAAAGCACGCGTAAAATTTGTCAATTTTTAAAATAAAGCGAAAAAATAACAATGAGAAAACTTTTCTTTTTAAGTGAACAGAATGTGCAAAAATTTTTGAAGCCATTGATTTTTCAAAATGTTAACAGAAATAAATCAACGTCTAAAATGAGTTGAAATGCATGTTTAAAAATGAAATAACCTAGTAAATATCCGAAATTCATCAATTTCATTTTTTGATGCATTCGAAGAATGAAATTTTTAGTGGATTCGCAATGCAGAATGAAATCTTTCAAATTACCTAAAATTTTCATCTTTAAAATTTGAATCTTTCTTGTGAAACTTTCTTGCAAAGTACAATAAAATATAATTAAATTAAAACTGTCTCAACTTTATTCGATAAACTTTATTTCGAAATATGAAATGCTCTGACAAATTAAGACCTCATAACATATTTAATATATTATATGAAATATGAATATTCGTAATATATATTTATAGAGGTAAAAATTAAGAGTGAATTCAAAATAACATCTCGGAGTGCGACTCACTGATTTAAATCAAGTTCAAAGCAGAAAAAAAATTATAAAATTATCTTTGTATAAAATTTTTGCTCAATCTTAACCAGAACGGAGATATTTTAGGTCAAACATGAGGTAGCAAAAACCAAATCTTACTTTTATGCGGAGAGCTCAATAGCTCGATAGTTAAAGGCTGCGCTCTTTACCCATGAAGTTTCGAATTCAGCATTTATTTCAAATTTGCTCTTAAAATTTTAATTTTTAATGCATAGCAATATTCCAATTTATTACATTTTATGCTCGAAATTTTATTCAAATATTTCAATATTAGAAAGTCAACCTGTTTTCATTTCTATATTGTTCCTACCGCTCAAAACAAATTTTCTTTTCTGTCATATTTAATTTTATATAACTACTTACAATTAATAATAATTTTTTATACAAAGGGTTCAAAAGTAAGTGATACAAAATTGAACTTTAAATAACTTTACAACAACAAACCGAAAAAACCTCGTTTTTCACAAAGTCATAAATTTACATTTTTTCTTTTTAGATGTTAAACATTTGTGCCGTAAAAATACAATAAGCGTATGCGAAAAAAAGTTGAATTTGGTTAAAAGATGAATCCATAGGAACATCATTGCTGAATTACGATGATTTTAAAAACGAGCAAGAAAAATATAGCTCGTGAAGAAGATTTAAATAAAAAAATTACATACACTCAATCGCACAGAAATCTTCCCATTGTTAGAATTTTTGTAAACAAACATGAGGGATTTTGTATGTAATTCGAACAATTTAAGAATTATTTTAAAAATTTAATAAGTTCTTTTTTCAACATTTTTCAAAGACACAAATACCGGAATTTAATTTCGAATCACTTATTGTTCTAATCACGAGTTGTCCGAATCTCAAGTTATCCAATTCAAGAGATGCACGAAGAAAGAGTTGTCCGAAGCGTGTATAGTACGAGGAGCATGTTGTCTGAAAAGCGAGTTTCTAAACCACGAGTTTTCAAAAAATAAGTAGCGAGGAGCGGATACGGAATGCTAAAAACATCGGGAAACAGAGGAAAGCTTTGACAATTAGCATACGATCTCATTTTCGTCTGTTTGTTTACAGAAACCCCAACAATGGGAAGATGAATAAAACTTCTTAAAATAATATTTTATATCAAAGTCTTTGATTCAAAGAACAAACAAATTATAAAATTCGTAAGCACTAGATTGAACAAGTTTCGTTTGTAAACCATTTCGTTAAGATTTAAAAATTAAATTTTTGGAATAGAACAAAATGCGCACAAAATTAAAATTTTATTTTTATTTTCTATTAATCGACTGTTTTTACTTAACAGATTAATCTGTCATTAACATTAAGGCACAAAGAATTCATCAAAAAGTGTTTATCTATTAATATCTGCAGTTTGCTAATAATTTTTTCTATGGACAAATGAAACTTTTTTCTAGTAAAATACTTAAAGAACGATTCTCTTTAGTGCTAATAAAATTTTTATACAAATTCGAAAACATTTTCATGAACGGAAACAGGTACAACTTTTTTCAGATCAAATTTTCGTGCTTGATACTTTAAAAAGGTATAATAAAAGACTAAAATAAAGAATTTAAAAGACATCACTCAATACGTTTGTTTGTTAATTGTTTGTCTAAATGAAGTGTTATTGGATTGATAGGATTGATATAATTATTAAACAATTAAAATTATTTATAATAATCATAAACTTTATTTAATAAAGATAAGCAGTTAAGTCAAAGTCTTTTCTTTATTTTCTCTATTTAAAAATTAAACAGTTAGAACACAATTGCGACGAGTAATTCTACAAACAAAGAGAGCTGAGAGCAACTAAACATTTTTAAGTACAAAAGCTCAAAATTCACTTGAAACTTTTGTCGCTTTTGCAGAGAAACTGAAATTGCAAAATCAAAAGCTCAGAAATTGTAAAAGCGAAGCAAACACAATTTAAAGATTTTATTCAAATTTCGATGCGATTTTTTGCAACTTACTGAATTTGAAACAAATTAGCAAACAAAAATGTTTGTTTAAACTCGTTTTCACAAATTTGGCACGATCTTGAAAGTAGTGAGCGAAACGAAGTTCTCTCGGTTGGAGAAGCAGCGATCGATAAACGCTCGCTTTTCAACTTGCCTTCTTTTATGCTCGAATTTGACGTTTGTTTTTAGCTTTTTACACTTTTCGAAAGCTTTTTTGAGCAAAATGTTTGAATATTTATTTACTAATAGCTTTTGGAATGATTACCAGCTCGCAAAGCGAATGGTTGAGAAAGGAGCACTTTCACAAATCGCATTGCGAATCGCTTCTTTTCACTGCTAATGCGTGGAGCAGAAAATCCACGTTAAAATATGCGCTCGAAATTGAGCAAAACTGACACAGAGTGTAGGCAAGAAGAGGCAATCGCTTCACTTTTATCTGGCGATCGAAAAAAGCTCGAATCAGATTGAATTCCTTCGAGTGAGCAGCGATTAATTCGCGACACTTTTATTAGTTGTAATTGCAATAAAATGTACTTTCCGCCGCTATAAACGTCATTTTATATTTGTTTCCAGTTAATGTTTGTTCTTTTGTGTTTGACTGAAGGCGAGCGTCGCTTTCAATTTATGGTATGCCGTTTTGCACACCGCAAAGCAGCGTCAAAGAATTTCAAAAGCGAAATGCACACCGTTTTCCGAGCGTTTCTCTGCTCGAAACCGAAAGCAGACACACTGCAGCAGCAACAAAATTTATCGCTTATTTTTCAAAGATTAGTTGAAAAATAAATTGTTCTGTTCATGAAATTTTTACTCGTTTGCTTCGCTTGAAATACTTTCAAACCGATTTCACTGTCCAAAAATTCGACATAAATTGGCGATCTAATGTTCAACGAGACGTGTTCAAATTTGGCCGTTTTGAACACAACTCTTTTTCAAAAGAGATAAAAAATTAAATGCATTGTCTGTCACATCTAACAAGCATTTAATTGACAGTTAACTGATGTGCGCTCGCCATAGCACACAGCTGCGATGTTTCCGAGGCGCTGAATTCCTGATTCCTCGGGGCTATGAATTCTCCAAAACGTTGCGCAAGTTTTAGAAGTTTTCCAGATGCTAATCAGTTAGCGAAGTCAATGGCACTTTGACGTTTGCCAGTTTTGACAGTTTTAGTGTCACACATTGTTTTATTTGAGCAACTTTTCTTTTGCATGTGTGCGAAAATCTTTTGTAGCGATCGAGTCAAGTGAATTTGTGAGTTTATCTCTTCATTTTAATTTAATGATGAATGCAAGATAAAGTAAATTCGGTGAATTTTATTATAAAGTAAAGTTTATCTAAATGTAAATTTTTAAATTGTGGTCCAAACAACGAAAAGAAAAAGAATCAAATTTACATAAAAGAAAATGTAAAACAACCGCTTTTCTGAATAAGCTGTCTTTTTGCGAGCCCATATTTCAAGCTTATTCATGGATTAGCTTTATATTTCCAAAACAACATTTAATCCTTTTTCGAATTCAGACGAAAAACATTTCTTCTCTGCTTCTGATATATTTTTAAAATTTTGCGAATAAAAAATAAACAATGGACATTTCGGATTACATTTATTTCTACATTCAGTTGAGAAATGCTCGACGCTGGTTTAGATTGAAATACGTGTTTTTTGACGAACAACAAACTCCTTAAAATCGGCTTTTCTCTATTATTTCCGAGCATTCAGCGTGTTTAAACGATTCACTTCAAACACGAAAAAACAGTTTTTTAAGAGTTTTAAACTCATTTTCATATTTCGAAAAAGTCTCGTAAAGTATGTTGAAAAAAGTGAAAGCAAGCGATAAATAATGAAAAATGTCGCAAAACGCGTCGAGCACTTACGCTCCTATCGCTTAAGTTTAAATCCTCTTTAATTTTGAATTTTATCAAAATTAACAATAAGGCAACAAAAAAATGATAATTTTTCAAATGGCTTAAAAGATTTTTAAAAGCGATTTTTTTCGCGAGCAAATTTATAGCTTCGGCGCCGCGTTTTGAAAGAATGAGCGATTTTAAGTCGAAAAGTTGTGCGCATTTTGGATATGTTTTAAAACGCAAAGTGCAAATTCGCGAAAGTGAAAGAGCGCTTGTGAAAACGAGCAGATTTCATCGCATCATTTCAATTCACAATCCACAGTTTCGTGTCATTTACTTTCACGCAGAAAGCAACGCTTCGTAAATTTTTGGCAAAAAAATTTTTGCAAAACGATTTTTGAAAATAATTATTCGCGCTCTCAGCAAACTCAATCGATTTTCTTATTTCGCGCAACTTTTGTCGCACAGAAATTAATTCTTGGAGTTTTTACGTATCAAGAACAAATGAATGCTTTCGCTTTCATTTTTATTCTTAAGTGATCTCAACATTAAATGCAACTGTCTCTGATGGATTTAGCGAAAAGCGTTCGCCATTCGTTCAAAATTCATGTTAAATGATCTCAATGATGAGTTTTTAATTATTGAATCTTTTCTAAATAAATGCATAAATTCAAAAATTTCATAAAAATAATAATTGAAATTATCCGAAATTAAATTCCGCAAAAATGCATTCAAATTGATACTTTTTTAAAATCATTTTAAACTCGATCAAAATGTAAAATTTCAGAAATTCTGCATTTTAATAGTTTTGAAAAAATGTGATTGAAAGGAAAAGTTTGATCGAGAACATTGTGTGTAATGGAATTTGGATGTAAAAATAGCAAACAAACAGAATGTGAAATAAGAAAAAATTGATTCGCAAGAAATGGTTCAATGCAGCTTTAGATGCCATTACTTTAAATCTTTTTGTTTACGCAAACAAGTGAATCGATTTTGTGTAAACAAAAATAACTCGAATTCGAGTGAAGCACGCCGATAGTCGTCAATCCGCTACAGTTCGCGCTTTAAACTTCTCACAACAAGTGTATATATTTTGAACGAAATATTATTGCACTTATCGTACACTTTGTTATATTATTTGAGCAGAAAACGGAAACCAATAATTAACGTTGACAAACAACATGATTAATGACGTTTCTCTGTTACGCTCTTTTTTGCATTTAATGAGAGCTGTTTTTGCGTTTACTTCTTGCCCGAAAGTCGATTCGTATTGTGTAACATTTAGTTGAAAAAAGAACAATAACTCAAAACGAGAAGAAAGCCAAGAAAGCGAAGTTTGACTTCACGGTGACACTCGCAAACTTTTCTTCATCGCTTTCTCAAACTATTATTGCAGGTTTGTGTATTGTTTTTTTTCGCTTTAGCCATACTTCAAGCTTGTTTAGCTCGGCTTTGGCTTTGTTTGAAAATTTTATTGATTAGCAACTTACATGTTTGAAGTGAAATAATCTCATTTGCTGCGAGTGGGATCGATAACGATACCAAAAATTTTAATTTTCATTCGACAGATTAAATTACAACATTCGTTTTCGGGCACACTCAATTAAGTAAAGCTTAACTTTGGCTTAAGTTTTCGAAATAATTGAAAATTACAGGCTATTGTGTCAAAACACACATCATACACACCACACATACATATCTTCATTTTTTTATTTGCTTGTTCTATTATTCTATTGAATGATTAGATCAAATTTGTTTGTTCTAAAGTTTGTTCGTCTTTAGAGAAGTAAAAAGAATTTTTTGCAATTGAAAGCAGTGAATCAGTAATGAAAACTCAATTTTCTTTCACTTCGTTACATGAACAATTTAAAGGAAAGAAAGTTTTGTTAATGTTTGAAATAATTTTTAATTGCAAAACAATGTTCATCTTCATAGAAAGCGCTGCTAAAAGCGATTTGTAATCGAAACTGGAGCGCTGCAAGCTGGAGCGCTCCAGGATTATGGTCGTGTTATGGGTGAGAAAGGAGCATCGAAACAGCGATCGTTTAAAACCATTGACAGAAATGAAAGAATGAGGAAGAAAGCGAATGGAAGAAGAAAACCTTTTTAACATCGATAAAAGTCATTTGAGAAAAGTTATAAACAATAAAACGTAATTCTGCCTTTTTCGCGATGGGATATCGTCGTTATTTATTGCCGAAAGTATCATAATTTTCAATCATTTTCTTCACTTCGCAAATGAACAATAGAACGACACAACACCGCCTTTTGCCTGCCAAAATTGCGTAAATCTCAATTTTGTAGCCATGTGATGAATCGCTGCTCGTTGATGCTCTTTCTGCCCCCATTCGTTATTTTCATCTTCGTTTCACCTCCTCTCTTCTCTGTCCACAAAAAGCAGAAACCATAAAACGTAATGTTGTATCAAATTACGCTCTGGGACGCGTTTATATATAAATATAATACACGAAAAACAAAAACCAGTAAATTTTATGTTGATTGATCATCCCAAATAATAGAGCAATTTCGGACCATTATCCGGCTGTTGGATAAACAATGCGTTCTCCGTAAATGAGCGCCTTATGTAACATAAGTTCACATTTAGCTCCAGTTTATCGCAACAAAGACAAACTTATTGTATACCCATCATTAATAGTCGGTTATTGTGCAATCGAAGAGGCATATGCTTTTCGTACTTTCTTAATGATTCGCCTCAAAAAATCGTATCGCTTCACGAATGATCGTCGTATTACGTTTTCTCTTTTTCTTCACGCAATCTAATCATCGCGAATGCTTGCCTTTTCGTAAAAACTCGATCTTTTCCATTTTGACTGAATAAGAAAAATTTTTAGACTTTAAATGCAAATGTACGGGCGAAATCTTGGAGGCAGTCGTAAATGAATTTTAGCTGAAATTCTATTTGAGGTATCCAACTTTCGTAAAAGCGTTTCATTTTCATTTGATTAGCATAGAAACTGAGCTTATTTAGAAGCCGTAATCGAATTTTCGCATGTTGCCATCTTTTTAAATTTGCTTCAAAATGTAATAACTTTTAAACTTTTGTTCATTCATCTTTTCTCCGCTACGTTCGCGAGCAGAGATTTCACTTTTCGACCCGCACCCTATGAAGGAAATTAAAGTTTTGCTTTGTGTTTTCGGATCGAAAAAAGTCGCGAAGATGGTGAAAAACTTCGACTTATATAGAAGGCAAATAAAGATAAATGAATGAAGGCGAGCATAAATTTATATAAACGATAATATTCACGTATTAAATCAAGTGTGAAACAAAACAAAAAATGCATTTTATTGCAGCCTTTTTATCTCAATTTCTGTTATTTTATAGCGCGCAAAAAACTAACGCAAGACACGCTTATTTATAGACTAGCAGCGAGTGTAATAAATTTTAATTTGAAAAGCGAGATCATTCAAGAGTTTGAAAGCTGATTTCGTTTGTCTCAATATGCACAAGCTTTATTCAATCGCGAGCTCATTTCACGCTCGAAATGCGTTTTCACTGCAATTCATTTGCTCAATTCGCCGATGTTTGCTCGCTTAAAATTCAGAAAATGATTCGAAATAAACTCATGTATAAAGCTTGTGAAAAGCATTTATTCACCACCGCTGACTACCATTGATCAGCATCCTTTGTTTACTGAATTTGGAAGAAATGAAGCAAAAGATGAAAAGAAAGAGAGAGAAGAAGAAGAAGAAAGAGAGAAGCGAAA
Organism: Dinothrombium tinctorium; assembly: GCA_003675995.1. Lineage (NCBI taxonomy): Eukaryota > Metazoa > Arthropoda > Arachnida > Trombidiformes > Trombidiidae > Dinothrombium > Dinothrombium tinctorium. Next base: position 7,330 of record NCKU01003327.1, on the reverse strand, counting down.
TAGAGGATTGCAATTACGTTTCTGAGATAGATATAGTGTAGTATGCGTATGGCAACAAACGCAATCCTCACTGTTTTTGTTTTATTTTTCTTCTCGCGAATTCACTGCAATTTGTTTCGCGTATTTGTGTGTATTTTACCAATTTATTTTACCTCGTATTGCATAATTTAGCAGTGAACACTTCTCCTCTCATTATGTATTCTCGAAAACTGTTATATATTGCAGATATGTGTTTATGCCGAAAAAAGGTGAGATGTAAAATTAAATGCAGAAAGGAGGAGTTCAAATGCAACTCTTGTAAGCACAAGTCGAACAAATTATTATTAAAAAGTTATAATTTACATTTTCTTCGCAAATGGCGTTATTATGTTAATTGCGAAAACTTGTGCGTTTTCAAATTAAATGCATGCGAAACGCGAAGCAAAACAAAAGTCGAATGTACCAAAGCGGCGCGTATGAAAATCTTCGCATAATCGTTAATAAAATGAAGCGAAATCCACGCTTTACACGCTTTCATTGCCAAAACTTTTATTCTTAATCACTCTGTTTTACAAAAGAATTAAAATTTGTGTGCGCTTTAACGACACAACTTTGACCGCTTTGCGACGCTTATTAATGGAGCGAAGAAGATTTAACCAATTCAACAACTTTTCATTTTCAAACATTCACTCGTGTTCATTGACCACTTTGAGAGACAAAAAAAATTGTTTTAGGTTAGAAAGCAAGAAATGTATTAGAAGCAAACATTAAAGCGGAGAGTAAAGATCTTTTTGCAGTTTAGGCAGTTTATTCTGTTCCAAGTAATTAAATGACGCAAGCAATTTCATGGCTCAATTTATTGATGCTTTTTGTTCGATACGCTTCTACGTACATCCGCGGTTAAAATTGCGTAACCTCGCCTAAAACATGCTTCACTGCAAAACATTGAGTGAAAAATTTTTTAGGACACGAGTGTGCAAAAAATTCTTTTCGACCATTTATATTCAAGCGAAAGCTAAACAATTTTCAATGTCTTCACAAAAAAATTTAAACGTGATGAGTGTCTCATCAATTTTGGCAAAAATGGCTTCGAACTCGATGTAATTCGCGAAGTATTTCATTGCGAAAACGATTTTGTTTGAGCCAACGCTTCGACTTAAATATGAGTGGATTAAACAATAACTTTTTTCACTTTGCGCTCCACTGTTTTTCGAGCATTTAATAAAAAACGAAACCATTTTTTCCGAAGCAATGTTTAGATTAAAAATGTTGCAACTTTTTTGGCGCTATACTTAAACAACCATAAAGAGCAATACTTTAAAAATTGCTTCTTTCTGTTGGCATTTTCGCAGAAAAAAGAGTTTGAAAAAAGTGTAATTTCCGCGAACTTAAAAGCGTCGTTTTCCGCAGGAAAATGCACTTTTTATGATTTTGACTCGAAGTCAATTTTAAAAATTTGAAAGTAGTGCGCGCAGAAAAGTTGTGCGCTCTTTGAAAACGTTCGTCTCTCGAAGCATTTTTCAAAGCCTCGCTTTAAATGCATTAATTTCGAGTAAACAAAAACATCGCTGCAATCGCAATTTCATCGCGCGCGGTTGCGATAAGCGTTCGCGATCAAGCGTCAAAGAGTTTGACACATAATTGATGCAAGAATCGAGAACAATATGATCATCCGTCCTGTTCGCTCGCGTAAGACGCACACAGATTGTCGGTCGACTGTGTGACAGTAAACCAAATGAAGTTAATTTCCGGACCGCGGCGCGAAAGAAGCGTAAAATATTGAAAATATTGCTCGCGCGCAGTTTTCGCTGCATTAATGAAAAAATTATTTTTGCTCTCGGTTTGACAAACACTCAATCTTCACAAAGAAAACGATATCAATTGAAAAAGAAGAAGCAACAGCAGCATAAGAACACAATTGAGAAAAGACGACGACGTCGAAAATTAATTTCATGTTTAATGTATTGATCGAGGATTCAATATGAAAATGCTTACATTGTATACTTGCAAAAATTCGATGCTAAAAATCATTTTTATCCCTTTTCTCGCAAACGCGGTTTGAAAAGCGTTTTTGCGTTGAAAAAACTTCACGAAAATATGCGTCTTTCATTTGCCCCTAATCTTCTTTTTTTATAATATTACACAAAAAAGGAAGAAATATTTCAACACATCATTAAAAAGTTTTCAATGTTTCGCTCACTCTTCATTTGAATTACACAATTGCTTTATTCTCAGCGCTGTGCCGTAAATTTATTTTGTTTCGCAAACTCAAACAACATAAATTCGTTTTTTAAGAACTTTTTTGTTGAGCCCAATTCAAAAGAAGTAATAAGGGTAATAACTTTGAGCTTTAGTTGCTTGTGTTGAATTGAAAGAATTAAATGATGCTCGATGAAGAGCGCTTTTTGCTTGGGGATACAAAAAATTAATTGATTTCAAGCAAATCCGCATAATTTCACTTTCGAGTTCTTAAATTAAAAATCTGAATTTCTATTGGTACTTATCTATGCACATAAGTACACAGAACATGACTGCAACAAAAAGCTGTGCAGAAGAAACAACTATGTACACAATGGCAGCGTCTCTTAATTGAACTTTAAGGTCGGTGTATTGCGGATAGCAGCCATTACGCTTGAATCTTGTTTCTCGCGTTGTGCACCGAAATCCTTGTCGAGTCGAGCGATGACAACAAGACAATGGGTACAATGTTTTATCTTTTCGATTCTTTTCGTTGTATTCTCTAAACTTATCCCAGTCTTTGTAATCTCGAATACCGCAGCAATGCTGCTTTCTTTGCACTTGATCTATACTCAGCTCTTCTTTCGCCGCCTCGCTGCCATCCCAATCGTATTTGCTTGCCGGCAGTAGCAGACCCGCAATATATTCCTCTTGCCATGCCCGAGCACTCTGAGTGAAAGCGTCGCGTGCCGACCAAATCCCAAGCGATGCGACCATCAAAATTAATATGCTTAAAGCGACAGTGTATGAAATTAATACGCAACGCTTTCTTATGAAAACAATGTAAGTGCCCAGAAATCCCATCAACACGATGAACGCACCGATGACAAACAAAAGAACTGTATATATTTGGATTGTCCACTCGTCCTCTAAACTAATCTCCGAAGAAGTGCCATTGATGTAAATAGTGAAGTACGGACGATAGCTTTTAATTTCCGTGCCGAAATAGATGATGTACACTCCGACAGCGAACAGTCCGATATTTACTGCAGAAATGACGAGTTTAATTGAGTTTACTTTCATTTTTTGCGAGAAGAAGCACGTTTTTCAAAATATCGATTGAAAATTTTTCGTAAAGAGAGCCATTTTCTTGGCGGTTGCGATTCGGAAAGAAGCGATAATCGTTAAAGCAATAATCATCGCTGCTTTGAAAATTACGAATATCTTCTCAATTCGTAGAATGCGCCTCAAAGTATACGGAATTCAATTACATTCAACTCGAGAAATAAGTTTGGGCACTGAAACTTTGTTTCTTTCAATGATTCAAACAGTTTTCGAAAATTTATTGATGTCACGATAAATGATCTCATTGTGATCATCCATTAGAGTGCACTAAAAAAGCGGAGTAAAAGAAAAGAATTGTCCGCCAGCGACAAGAAAACAAACGATAGCAATATTTTCATTTTTATTTTGAAAAATGTGAAGCATTTCTTACGCACGTTTTTCACCTAAAGGCTATACGTCGCGAAACAACTGCGTCTATATTCTCTCCTAATTGCACTGCAAGCCGATTAAGTTGAGCGCGATACGCGAGCACAAATCTAGACGCTATCTGCTTTGATTCGATAACAAAAACTTCAAGCGTTGCGAAAAATAAAGCAGAAAAAGTCAATAAAGCAAATCTGTCCGTCAGCGTCGCGTAATTATTTTACAGTCAATGACAGAATGTTTTGCTATCTTATCCATGCAAAACTGTCGAATTTAATGAAAATAACAGCAAACATTCTGTAATTGCCTGTACGTATGACACGCTTATATAACCTTAAATTCAACATTTTTTCCCAAAATTATCTTTGACCTGAAGTTTGTTTTTTAAATTTGAAAGTTTGATATAAATAAAACATTTTGTTTTATCGTTTTTTGGATTCGGAAAGAAGAGTTTTATCATTCAAACCGTAGGTCGGCTTCTCGTGGATGTGTTCTTCATTCAACAAATTTATCTGAAATGAGTTGGCTTTTATCACAGCTGCAAACATCGCGATAAAACATCGACTTAAGTTGTAGTCGAGTATAAACCAAAACAATGAGTTTCTTGCGAATAAATGCGGCATTAATCCATAGCAAAGGTATTGAGATAAGTGCAATTGCAATCAAACCAGGATTAAGTGCGAATATATCGTGTACGATATTCACTCAGCTTGTAACTTTAATAATAAATGGTTTCATAAAAATACATTCATTAAAAATTTTTTGCTTATATACATAAGCAAAAAACCATCGTCGAAAAATTACTGCTACAAATTCATTACTCTCTTCAACCGCTTAATAACTTTAATATAAAACTTTATGCTCGTAATATAATTAGATCATTGGGAAACGCCATTAGATTAAGGTACATTACATTGTACGAGTTTCACAACACGCTTCGCTGAATTCAATAGAAAAAGTCTTGCTACACCATCTTTACTAATCATCCAGTTATTTTATCTTATTTGCATTCGTTCAGGGGTAGAGGAGATGTCAATTTCTCCATGTACTTAGTTATCCATGACAAAAAATAAAAAATTTGTCAAAAGCAAAGCCTTCAATATTTTCAAGTCGCACAAAGTTGGTTAAAAGCTAAAATGTATTAAAAGTGCTTTGTTTGATATATCTCTTGGAAGAAAAGCAGATAATTTTAATTTAAGTTCCAAATTAAAGCAAATGGTGGTCCGAATTATTCAAAACAAATCGATTACCCTAAGTTAATATGCTAAAATAAATAAAGAGTTCAGGAAGGATGTGAATTGAAATAAATCAAAATTGCAAAGTCTAGTTTTTTATGACACATGAAGAAGGAACTAGTCATAATCTATGATAACTATGTAAGTAAAAATGTTAATGTTCCTTCTCATTTCAAAGCAAGGCCCATTTAAAATTTTTATGGTAGTTTAAATACCCAAAATTTCAAAGATAAAAATTTTAAATCTTTTAGAAAAATCTGTTTGAAATTCTGAAAACTAGAGATAGAGGGAGAAAAGTTTTTGAATTTGGTTAAAAAATAGGCGATCAACCCAAAAAATCTTATTATTGTTCTCAAAGAGCAAAATAAATGTTTCCTCAGTAATTGGTCTTTTATTTAAAATAAAATTTTTTAAATTAGTCCATCAATTTCTTTATCGAATGGAATTTTTATCTCGACTTAATCATAGAGTAAACAAAATCAGTAATAGTTTAAAAGTTTCTTGGCTTTCTCAATTCAAAATTCGCTTATTTCAATATTAAATATATAAACAAGTTTTTGACCAATACTGTACATGCCTGAAAATTTGCGATGAATATAATAAATTAAATTTACTTCTACTTTCATCGCCTAATTTAATTTATTAAAAAAGCATGTGGCCATTATATAATTTGAATTTTGAATCCGAACATCTAGAAAAGAATCTCGAAATTAAATTTGATTAAGATATTAAAATTTCCAGTTAAAATGAATTTATTGCTAAAATTAAGCATTTACATTTATGTCTGATATTCTTTTTTGTGATTGTGATTTATTGCTTTGAAAAATCATCACACTTATGGTCCTCAACAACCCAAATTTAAAATCTCTGTGTATGATCCTCGCAAATTTTTTATTGAAAATGCAGAAAAATTTTATTCAATTTTTGACCAGAAAGCTAGTATTGCTATTTTTCTTTTTTAGAAAAATATTTAAAAGTTTACTTGACCATAGGTTGGATATAACTTCCAAAAATGTTCTCTATAAGTTTCAACGTACATTTTAAATTTAAGAATGAAAGAAGTGTATTATCATCAAATCATATTAACAAAATGCTTTAACAGCGTCTTCCAAGCAAATCTGTATCAGATACAAGTAGATTAGCATCAATTTTTAACAATTTTGTTTTTCTTTCCCATTCGCAGGATTTAAAACATGAAAATCTCTACCAAAATCATGAAGTAATTCGTGATTATTCGAGAAGATGGTGTCATGAAGTCAGTTTAAACTTAATTGCTCAATTAAAGGCATTATTTGCATTAAATTGAGTAGAATCAACTGTTTTTTGTTTTGATTACAAAAAATTGAAGCAAAAACAAAGTTAGCGTAACTGAGCAAACGAATGCTTGTCCCAAAGCATTAAGAAATGAAGTTAAAGCATTAAAGACGAAATTTAGATCAATTCTTGTGCACGCGGATGATCACACAAATGCGAAAGACAAACATAAAATCAAAATTTAGAGATGTCTTACGCCAGCTTGCTTGTCAGGATAAAGTAGATACGAAAGTACTGAAGCATTGCTTATCGTAATTCTTACGCATAAAAATGCTGATCACGGTAATCTTCTTTATTCAATTTGGAAGATTTTAAATAGGGTGACAATAAGTCATTAGACTTTCAATTTCCCTCTAAATGTCAAAGACAAGAGCAGAAGAATATATAAACGTAGTTAAAAATGAAAAAAAAACGAAATTGAAATTAAAACAAAACTAATAAATTTAAATTATTCTCAGTTTATCAAAATCAGTGAAAATAAAACAATTCATACGAATGAAGAAATTCACAGAGCTGCTTTGATATCTGCTGATCTGTCAAAAAGTTTATTTCGAATATTTAAAATAGGTAAATACGTATGTAGTCGATCAAGTAAATTAAAATTTCATTTGATAACTTTTTAGTAACATTTTTTATATTGATACAAAAAATGTGATCCATTTGAGGAACAAAATCTATTCCATTTTCCCATTTTCTTCAGTTTTCATCGAGCATTATGAATCAATGTTATTTTAGTTTTTACTACAATAAGTTTCTAAGAAAATTAAAGCAATAATATAAATAAAATCCTACTTTAATTTAATATACATAAATTCAACTTTTCTTTAGTGATGAAAATGGATAGGAGCAATGTGATGTCAGTGGAAAAAATTCAGTCAACAATGAATATTAGATCCTTAGTAATAAAACACTAACCATCACAGCGTTTAAGAGGTTATACAAAAATAAATTGAGGAGTTTTTTCGTTAGCTTAAAACGTTGTTAAGAAAAGCTTAGCAAATTTTTATTTTACACCACATTAAAAGCCTGTATTTTGACTCTTATGTAAATATAAGTATGATTGTAAATGTTAATAAAATCCCTCATTTTTGTTTACGAAAATCGCAACAATGGGAAGATTTCTCTGCGACAGAGTG